>JAHZMV010004208.1:0-15410 GCA_027743765.1 Coecobrya sp. COE2 | reverse complement strand
TGCATGTAAATATGTATGTATATGTTTACGATACACCCCTTACGTAGCACTAGCGGAGGCTATCTTTGCCAATTAATAATTACGAAACGGAGGATCGTTGAGTTACAAAAACTTGGACTATCATTCAGAAGGTATCATGGAAGCTGTATGCAAATTTTTAAGCCATTCCGTCACTTGCCATCTTCGATAGAGTACTTGTAAGTCGAGCCAATGGCGAGAAACTGCTTCAGGACGATTTGAAGGCGTCTGGTAGCTACGAGCAATGTGTTCGGAATGCCGTTACCTACAACAATCTGAACGCAAATCAATATTCTGCTCTGGTCAGCTTCACTTTTAACCTAGGCTGTGGGGCATTAAGAGGTTCCCAACTGCTGGCTAAGCTGAACAGGGGAGATGTCGCTGGAACGTCAACGGAATTTGCCAAGTGGGTTAATGCAGGTGGGAGGCCTTTACCTGGTTTGGTGAGGAGACGAGAAGCGGAAAGGAAATTATTTTGCACGGGAGGAGTCTGTGGGAGTGGTGGCGGAGGCGGTGGAACATCTTGTAGGGGAACTGTAACTGCCAGCAGCGGCCTTAAAATTCGGTCTACTGCGAGTACATCGGCAACAGTTACTGGAACGTTAGCTTCTGGTGCAACGGTTACAATTACTGGTCGGACCACTGGTAAGATATTGTCATATTGAATGTCAACAAATTCGTCTAACCTTAATGTATTTTCTAAAAAAAATATTTTTTCTTCTAGGAACCTCGGTATCCGGTAACAGTTATTGGTTTTAAGTCTCCGGTGGTTATGTGTCGGCTTATTACATAAACATCTCCAGCAACAACGGAGCCAGCTATTGCAAAAAGACTTAAAATCTCTGTATTCATGACATGCCCTTTGGATTCCTTGTTAGCATATTTGATTTTCTCTGTCAATGTCGTTTCAGTATTCCAAATTGCTAAACATTTTCAAAATATTTTTGCTTTGATTTATTGAATAATAAAACCTAATCATTTTAAAACCAAAATATGAAATAGTGATTTAAATAGTCAGTTGGGTCTATTGTAACCATAATGGCAATGGTTAAATTCGTGACAATCATAATAACTTTCTTTATTGTTGAAATTTCATATCCGCAGAACAGATAAGCTCGGCCAAATTCATAAAACGTGCATCGTGGGCGTGATGTATAACTGATTAGTTTTTATATACCTATTTACTTACACGAAAGCACACCATGAGATGAGTTTATAATGAAATTAGACTTGTGCTGCAATGTTATGATGCATACCATAATATGCTTATCTACTCCATTGCTTATACATCTGATGAGTCATGAATTCTTTCAAATATATCATTGGGTTTATGTACAAATTTCACTGAATCTTGGACAATTTCTGGTTTGTTTGTACAGATAATTTCACTTAATCTTTATCCCTAGCACATAACATCCTCAGAATTTATTATTAAATTTACTTCGATATATTAAGACAATCAGCGGATGTTGTGGTATATCACATGTTATGCCAAGCACAAAACGCTTACAACTTGTTGTGTCATTTCCTTAATATCATAAAAATAAATTAATAAACAATGTTGGTTTCCTCATGGTATGTGTTTCAGTTTCACTGCAATTCCTTTTTTTCTGGTGAAATAAGCTCAGTTGTCTCGTATCAAATATTTCTGTTCATTTATATAAAAAGCAATAATTGGATCAAAAGATTTCATACAGTTTTATGGTGATTTAAGAAGCCGTTAAAGCATCGCACCATTCAAAATATTCAAATATGAAGATTTGCGCTATATTACTAGCAATTATTCTGGCTAATGCAGGTACGTAATAATTTATGTTAAACATCTATAAAAAATTTAAGCCGTTGCATTTTTACAGAAATATTTTTTCGTTTAATTTTTTACAGAAAAATATGTCGGTCCTACAAACCAAGCAGGACTAAATCTCATCAAAGAGTTTGAAGGCTTTCGTCCCAACTTTTATAAAGATCCTGTCGGAATCAAAACAATTGGCTATGGTCATGCCTGTCATGCTTCCAGTTGCACTGTCCCTATAAACGGAAAATATCCTGTGCCATTAAGTAAAGAGGACGGCCAGAAACTGCTGCAGGACGATCTAAAAGCACCCGGAAGATACGAGGACTGCGTTAGGAATGCGGTTACATATTCCAATTTAAATGCCAATCAATATTCAGCTCTTGTCAGCTTTACGTTTAATTTGGGATGTGGAGCATTAAAAGGCTCAGAGTTGCTGAAAAAACTAAATAGGGGTGATGTCCTTGGAAGCTCTAGGGAATTTGCTAAATGGGTTCATGCAGGAGGAAAAGTTCTACCCGGATTGGTTAGGAGACGAGAGGCAGAAAGAAAATTATTTTGCAGTGACGGAGTCTGTGGAGGTGGTGGTGGGGGAGGTGGACATACTGCAGGTGAAAATGTTTGCAAAGGAACAGTTGACGCGACCAGTCCTAAAATTAGGTCTGCTCCAAGTACATCAGCAAAAGTTACAGGAAGTCTAGCCTCTGGGGCAACTGTCACAATTACTGGAAGAACTACCGGTATGCCTGATGTAGCAAAATATTTGTATATACCTAATTGAAAATAGTATGTGGTTTGTATTTGATAAATTTGAACTTATTTTATTATAGGAACTAATGTGTCAGGAAACAGTCACTGGTTTAAGGTTCCGAACGGTTACGTATCGGCTTTCTATATCAATATCTCCAGCAACAATGGTGCCGATTATTGTAAGAAGGACTAGCTATTTACGACTTTGTAAAATACTATATGGTTTACGGTAATCTTTTACCTAACCTTGAACATGAAATTTCTGTCAACCAAGTTAATTGTAAGATTTAAAATCTGCTTCTTAAACTTGGTCATCTTATTGTTTAAGAACCTAATATTAAATAGTTTATTTACTGATTACTTGAATTCAAATGAGCCAAAATCCTGGTCATCGTGCTTTGTACGTATAGGTATGTGAGTGAAACTGATAGGAGATTGCAAATAAACCAGTTTTATTGGAGCTACCTAATGACAATTTATCGCATCTTCATTGCTGCTATAATTTTTCTGAATGAAACTGAGGCATTTACACAACAAATTCACCAGTGAGAATATAATCACTGATAAAGGGGAACTTGTTTTCCTGAGCCCATGACCATGACCATCAATTTCTTTAGTGTCGGAGTTAAGCTTGCTCAAAGTTGGTAATCCGAGAGGAGTCCAAATAGATAGGTAATATGTTCAACCGCCGTACTCGTGACTCGTTTACCAGGCCACTCACTCACCAACCAATACAAGATTTTCATAATAGAAAATTCGGTTTTAATATGAACCTCACACTAAGCAAGCCAACATTGTATGTTCATGAGATGTCATAACTAATTTAATTAGTGACCTTTTAATATTAATAAGAATATTTAGCCGGATTATCTGAATAGTACGTCTACATATCAGGGATATTGATTTTATGCTTATTTAATTTTTTCGGTATAATAATCAAGAAGAACAATTAGTAAGCACCACAAACATTGCTAGAAATTTGAAAAGAAACTTAAAACTTGTATAACACTTTAAAACTTGAAATGGCTTTTTAAATATCAACCATATTTCGTCTCTGTGGAATTTCACTTTTTTTATAAAAATTTCATGTAAATTTTATTACATCTATTTTTCTTTCATTCAGTAACTTGAAACAACAAAAATTTAATTTTTTTGAATTATTATTTCAGTCATCAGTTCAGTTAAATATTATTAACCAACCTGAGAATCAATTACCAGAGGTTGTTCAGGATGTTTATTTCTCCAGTTTTCTTTGTCATATGGACCAAATCCTTCTTCGTATTCTTTTAATTGCACCAGTCTCCCTTTGCTGGATTCGTCGCCTTCTTTTTCGTTTCTTGTAAGGCACTCAGCGTCATCACTCAGACAGAGCTGCTGGACAAAAGCATCCGTGGGTGGTGGAACCAATTCTTTCAATTGAGCTTCTTCTTCCTCTCCGGCAGTAGGCAGTACAATATAGATGCCGATGCAAAGTAATGTTAAGCATAGCACAGATTTCAACTCCATTTTACGGAAGATTTACCAAAAATTACAAGAGAATGCGAAAAGCATCTCAGTTTTATAAAAAAATAATTTTTAGTTACAGGACAAACGACTGGAAGGATATAATACCGGAACCTATCTGATAGCAAAATTTACTTGACTCTGCTTTATATAAGGAGCTATTGTAATCCGTTTCAAAATGTTTGAACTGCCTTAAATACTATTTTTTCTGTAATGGATATGCGCGTGCAAAAATATGAAGATGCTGATTGTTGATTCCAGCGTGAAGTAATTTTATTAGATAGGTTTCAAACTGCGACGTACAAGTAATGTAAGATTGCATTGTAAAATTTAAGTGGCATTTCTTATTGCAGAAATCGGGAAAAGTATTCTTTAAGATTAAAAGTGTATTGAAGGAAGCTCAACCGTGAAGCACATCCGGTTTTTCTATCTCAGTTCAAGATATAAAATTGAAAAAAGGTATTTTGGAATTTTCAGAATGGATTCAAGCCGAAACTTTATTCTGTATTTTATTTATGCATTCATCATCATTGCATAAGTAAATGGCTTGCTTGCAAATATTGTGCGGTGGTCCATCTCTAAATAAATGTTGCAAAGGTAGAAATAAAAACTATCACAATGGTTATTATGCTTGATATTTGAAACTTATTCCAACAAAATGCTGAGCAGTAGTCAGAGCAAAAATTATTGTTTATTATTCCTGGTTGATAATATTTCATCCAATTAATCCATTTGTGGGGATATTAGGAAATCGTCTTTTGAAAATGCAAAATCATATCATCACTTGAGTTAGGATTCTAGTCATTGTTTCTTTTATTTACTATACATCCAATCAATAATGAAAAACCTTTTTTGTTTCAAAAAAATAAAACATGAAATATTTATTTTATCATTACTTGTGATCAAATGGGTACGCACTACTACGCCTGTGGTATATAATGCTGGAATAAAGCTGAGTTGAGATCAAACTTAACCAGTTTTCTAAATTAACCATATATATAATGTATAAGGTGATCCATTGCATCAGAAGTATTACTTGGAGTTTCTGTGAATGAAATATACACATTGCAAACTGGTTGGGTTTATGTTGCTTGGCTTCGGTTTAGTCGGCTATCCCTGATCTGAACATCAAGATATTATATTTTCTGATGTTCATGACTATGACCATCAATTTCTACAATATCGAAATTATACCTACGCAAAGCAGATAATCTTGTAGGAGTCAATCAAAAATCTTTTAATCAGTACACTCGTAATACTGGTGTCTGGTGCACCCACGCACACACTATCCAATGCAAGTTTTCTGTAACAAAATGAAACTGGTTTTAACCTTACCTTAAATAAATACATATGCATTCTTGACTCGAGAAATTACTTATATAAATAAATAGGTGACCTTTGTCCAAAACAAAAATATAGAAAATCATTAATAGCATACACCAACTTGTAATTTAATTTTCTCTTTAATGGAAGGAGTACATGAGTAGTATTTATGCTCAATTAAAATCTTTAGTTATTTTATCTTTAAATTTGATTCATATTCCATACATTTATTAATACATTAACCAGTTATTGTTATTATTACTCGGATGTAATAGGCTGGAAAATGCAATACTATTTGAAACTTTTTTTTTGGGTTAGTCTGAAAAAGTATAATGGCAAATAAATTTTACACCGGGTGACAAATATTTGATTTCTGTAGCAGCAATAGCATTTAAATAATATTTTATTCGTCTTCTGGAGAACAAAACAAAGCTTAGGTGTTACATAGATACGCATTTAATAGATAAAACAAGCTTATTTTGAGCACAGGGTGAACAACAAAAACAACTCCTCAAAAACCGTTAAACTTAATATTTGAAAAAATAAACTTTCTATGAGATTATGTTTCAAATAAATATATAGATATCCTTTCACAGAAAACTCCTTCAAATTTTGCATAATTTTTATATCCTTTCATTTCATTGACAAATCTAAAAATTACAAAAGAATTTTATAAACCCTAGAACAACAATACTTTATTCAGTTTAAACATATAATTAAGCCGCAAGTTGTTCCATTTCCTTAGCTTCTTCTGGATATTCCTTTTTCCAGTTTGCCTTGCCATAAGGACTTAGGCCGGCTTCATACTGTTGAAATTGTGCTAGTCTCTCCTTTTTGTGCTCGTCTTCATCCTTTTTATTTTCTGCAAGACATGCGACATCGTCACTCAAACAGGCCTGTGGAACAAAGTCGTAGTCCATCGGTGGTGGCAGGATCAATTCTTCCAATTTTATCGGCTTTTCATCTTCTGGAATTGGTACTCCAACAGATACTCCAACAAACAGTAATGATAAGCACAGCACAACTTTAAAATCCATATTGAAGTTAGTAACAGAAAACTATAAAGAATATAACAGCTTTGTAAATTAATTTTCCGTCACTCAGCGGAAGACTGGATTGAAGGGAAAACTGAACCGATCTGCTACCAGAATTCAGAGAACACTGGTTTTTATAAGTGGGTATTATAGACCTATTCTAATAATTTCCACAGCCAGAAATACCAACTGCGATCTTCTTTATGTGCGTATGTGGAAATTACAAGATTTAAAGTCTCGATCCAAGCGTGATGTTGTTTTATTGAGTACATGTAATTATTGCACCTTGTATAAAAGACAAGGTTATTTTGAGTAATGAAAATGACTTTTAAAGGTTAAAATTGTAGAAACATTTTGTTCCAGATTAAAAAAATAAACTCAAGGAAGCTCATGCGTGAAGCAGATCCGGTTCTAGCACCGTTTGAAGTATGAAAGAAAAAACTGGTATTATGGAATTTCCGGAATGAATGCAAGCCAAACAGCCAAGTTATCATGATTCATGCATCAGATCAGTAATTATTAATGGGTTACTGTGCAATTAATGTGCTGTTGTCTATTTCTGCAGGATGCTACAAAAATGGAAATACCAAAATATTTATACATTTATGTGTACCAATGTGACTGGATGGGGGTACAATGTTTGCAAAATAAGTCGTAATACTAATAATGATGGACTAAATTGCTTGAATTAAAAATTTATTTGAGCGGAACGTTGAACGATTATAAAAATATTATTTTTGGCGATGTTAGTACCATGGTTCGTGGGGTATGGATATGTTAGCCAGAGAGTTCCTCCATTTCGGTGGCGATATCAGGAAAATCCTCCTTCCAGCTAGCGGCCGCACTTGGTCCCAGGTTTGACACCCACTCGTTCAAGGCCAGCAGTCTCTCCCTGTTTTGCTCTTGGGTCATCTGGCCGTTCCTGCCTTCACACTCGGGATCGCTGTCCTCACAATTTTGGTCCTCCAAAAACACCACACCCATTGGCGGCTCGTCGTTTAGCTCAGTACTTCCAACTTGGTCATCCTGTGGAAACGGGATTCCCATCACGACCCCAACAAGTAGGAGCGAAAATAACACCACTATTTTAAAATCCATTTTCACGGATTTTCCCACCAAAAATATCTCAAATTTTGTATCAAAAACAAAAATTCCAAAAGACTCACTCTTGTTGATGAACTTGGCAGATCTGACGAGAAATGTTTGAAAATCCGACTTATTTATATATTTGATAAGTATCAAAACCAAATTTTTATTCAACAGTTTTAATTGCATTTTTTCATGAGGAAATGACAAAACACGTGAAACAATATTTGTGCGTACAAACTCCGCATCGCGAACCATTGTAGGATTGAACTTGAATTACTTTTGTGGTACAATCAGATAAGTTTGTCGCTTGTGTCATTGGTACCTCTGCCCTACAACAAACATAAATATTGCATACATAATATGAGTATAGGTAAATTTGCAAATTCTGGATAAGTCATGAGAACCCAAGCAAGACCATAATCTTGTTTTTGAACCAATTCCTTGTTTTTAATGCACAATAAAAGCTTAAAATGAATGGTCAAGCTTTGGTGCTTTGTTGGAGATAAATAAGACAAGAAAGTAAGGTGATCTCATTACACCAAACCTACATTTATTGCCAATGTTCACGGGTGATGATTAAACTAGGTACTCTTACAAATTTTTAAAACTTGAAATATATTATTGGGGAAATCACCTGCAAAAATAAAAATAATCACTCAAATCTCATCGTAAAACTTGAAATGTGTAATAGAAATTGCATAATGTTATAACATGTAGTACTAGCGATGACGCATACTTTGCACTCAACCAAAACCGTAAACGCGTTTTTATCATTGGATAAGTCATGAGAACCCAAGCAAGACCATAATCTTGTTTTTGAACCAATTCCTTGTTTTTAATGCACAATAAAAGCTTAAAATGAATGGTCAAGCTTTTGTGCTTTTTCTGAGATAAACAAGCCAAGAAACGAAGGTGATCTCATTACACCAAATGTACATTTATTGCCAGTGTTCACGGGTGATGATTAAACTAGGTACTCTTACAAATTTTTAAAACTTGAAATATATTATTGGGGAAATCACCTGCAAAAATAAAAATAATCACTCGAATCTCATCATAAAACAAGAAATGAGTAATAGATATTGCATAATGTTATAACATGTAGAACTAGCGATGACGCATACTTTGCACTCAACCAAAACCGTAAACGCGTTTTTATCATCTGAACATCTTCACAATCAAACAGAAGCTGACTGTAGAGTTTTCCATGCATGAGCAATCTTGAATCCAGAAATGTAATAATAAACATTTGATTTTCTGCTTACATCTTTCTACAATAAGATTTGTTACTGGTTTATATACAACTAATGTTTATACTCATTCACATTTTGCATGGATTAGTGCAAGCAGTTTCAGAAAGTTCTACTGCACTTCTATCAGTATGGCTGCATTTTATAATAAAACATATTCAGCATTTTTGTCAGTATTTTTAGTTGGAATGTGGGTCACCCTCAAATCTATAATAAATTAACTCCTTTTAAGAAAGTGCCAATGGTGCAAATTAATCTCTTAATTAGCTTTACATTACTTTGCACTTAAAAGAACTATTCAGTCTACTGCCGCTTCCACTTAATTGCATTCCTGCAGAGAGATTCTCTAACGTTGAGTCATTTGAAAGTCTTCGTACATCCAAAATAAATAGTGCGGTGGCTATTACTAGAAAAAATCGTATGATTATTGTAATCCAGAAAGCTCCCCAATAATCCAAAACTCCATTAGCGATCCACTGAATTGTACAGAAAAACAAGCTTGTAGCCAGCCACTGTAACATTCCTCGATACACTGCTTTCGGATCATTATCCTAATTTTAATAATAAAAACATATTAATTATTTCTAAAAAATTCCTAAAAAATTAATTTTCAACAAAAACTTTGTTCGTAAATTTTAGAATATAATTTCTACCTGGAACGTTTTCAACAGAGCTCGTCCCGAGCATGTAAACATTGTCACTGCCAACCAACCCATAAACAATCGCCATGTCCAGTCCTCAAATGTTCCTACCTCGGGTACCACATCTATAAACTTGTACAATGGAATCCATAATATCGGGTAAAACTGCAAAAAAATTTAAGAACAATAATTTGTATAATTGCCACACCAATATGTATTTTATTCAAAATTTCCAATTAAGTTTATATTACCAAGTCAACCACCAAAACAAGTTGTGTCTTTCTATAATCTCGGCATGTTGACAACATTGCTCACTTTCAAAATCACTATTTCTAAAAAACCTCTATAAAAACACGAATAAACTCACAAATCTTCCATGTATTTATTTATTATGGATTTTCCTCCAGCAGCAGTATTATGATTATTTATCAGCTGTGGTTAGTTCATCAACTATACGTACATATACAGGAATGTACCAAGACTAGCATCTCGGTTACATGATAAGCACTCATTAAGTGAAGTAGTAATACGCTTTGTTGGTATAATATATTTCTAAAAGTTGTAAAGGTATTACGTCGTATTTACTCAATTCTCTAACTACTGCTTGATCAATGACTATGAAGCATATATGCTTGTGTGTTTCTGAGTAAACCAAAATGAATAAAAAAATTGTTTACTTTTCGGTCAAAGTAAAATACAGAGTTACATTCAACTCATACAATCTTCTCATCATTTTCATGTTCCACTTTTTTTCACTCAGAACGATACGTTTAATCATGGTGAATACGACGTTATGTCAATATGGATTACGTGTAGGTAACATATTCAGGACAATTTTCACAGACAACAGAAGACTGAGGCATATTATATGACATGTTCTATACCTATACCTGTTGTGATAATTTTTGTTCAACTTGAATCACAAATTAATGTTATCTTAGTATGTAGATATATTTATCTTATTGGAATCTTGAAATCGAAACAATACTGGAATAATTTAAATCATTAGGTAGTGGATATTAATCCAACAGCAATTTTTGGCAGCAAGCATTACAAGTATTGATGATACCAAGAAATGATATACGATCTCACACAGTATTATAAGTACATGAACATGGATGACATATTATACAAATCCCAATTTTCATTTTTCATTACTTTGCTATTGATTACAAAAAATACTTTGGGTAGGATTATACTTATCGTTGTTTTCAGCTATTGAAACATAAAAGATTGGTTATTTTTTAGTATTTAACAATTTCGAGAAAGTGTATCAGGCTTTTGTCTCTCCTAAAAGTAACGTAGCCAACAATGTGTTGATTGTACACATTTGAATAATAAATCACATTCACTTATATGAATGACTATTATGAGCTAATCCCTCCAATACCCGAGCATTATAATTCTACCAAAATAATTTATTTCTAAGCCAAATCACAATTTTCGAAACACTTTGCACAATATGGAGAAGTATTTAGTCCCCTTCCAAATTTGTCTAATTCATATCACTAATCAGCATCAAATGGACATTCACCAACTGAATTTTCCCAAACTATTGTGGTATATTAACAAGGACAGTAAGTATATAAATAATATGTTGGGTTACCTTAAAAACAAAAAGCAGCGTTATCCACAGGTCGTAGTGCATATTCCAGATATTGCCAAAACTGTATCANTTTTCGAAACACTTTGCACAATATGGAGAAGTATTTAGTCCCCTTCCAAATTTGTCTAATTCATATCACTAATCAGCATCAAATGGACATTCACCAACTGAATTTTCCCAAACTATTGTGGTATATTAACAAGGACAGTAAGTATATAAATAATATGTTGGGTTACCTTAAAAACAAAAAGCAGCGTTATCCACAGGTCGTAGTGCATATTCCAGATATTGCCAAAACTGTATCAGTAGACCTGTTAGGTAACATCTATACAAACAAATACGAGCGGGCAAACCATCTCCAAAAATTTCTATTCAACTGCAAGCAATCTAAATTCATCCACGGCGGACCGTGGAGGCCTCTGTAGTGCATACGATATCTTCTTAGCAAATTACAAAAGAGTGAGACGAGTAAAATATTAATGTACCAGAAGCTATATTTATTCCATAATCTTTTTCACCCGCATTTCAGCTAATCCTATCTCTACCATGCCTTTCCGAGATGATTGCAATCTATATTACCTAACTGAATTGAAAAAACATAATTTAAAAAATGCTAGGTAGTGGCTTGCTATCAAGAATAAATGTATTTTTAGTATTTAAATACTTACGTGATACCGAGTATAAACATATACTCTAAACGTTTAACGTATTACATGGACAACTATTACTTACGCTAATATTAAGCTCTCATGTTTCTTCTAGTAATTATTATCCTAAACCGTACAACAATTTTAAATTGCGTTTCCATTGGATATTGATTTTAGTTGGTCAATTGCCTACGGCTCCTATAAGACACATATAGCAACAACGATTATTATACTCGCTCACTCATATTGTTAAACAACCTATTATTTTAAGAGAACCTATTTTCTCGAGGAGCGTCGTAATACTGAAAACATAAAAAATGTTGCCGAAGCCGATTTTCCGTATTCTAAATGTTCTCACAAACATTTACGTCATAACAATATTTCCTGAATATAATCCTTGCCATGGAAGCACTTTGCACAATTTGAAAGAATACATAACTCCGTTCAAAACTTGTCTAATTCAAATAACAAATTATCGTCAAATGAACATTCCTGCACTCGATTTTCCAGTAATTATTCGGAACGTTGAAACAAATTGGCAGCAATATCAAAATAAGATACTGGGCTACCTTGAAGTCAGGAGGCTTTATTACCCACAGATTAAAGTGCACTCCCCATATATTAATCAGACTGTGTCGGTGGATATGTTAGGCAATATCTACACCAAGCAATACGAAGAAGCACAAAATCTCCAAGAATTTTTCTTCAACTGCAATAGCTCTAAGTACCTTCATGGAGGTCCAGAACATCCACATTATATACTGAGAGACCATTTGGTTGTGTTTTACAAACTTTGTTCAAAAATTGATTTCTTCTTCTTCTCTCTACACACTCGTTCCTGGAAATGTGAGGCTCAACTGAATTATTTGCCAGAGCCAACAGAGTTTGAAACATATTCACCTCATCATAGTTTCTGGTTTTGGCGATATCGGAATGACACATTTGGTCCCTCACATTTGAATAACGACCATATTACCTATCTCTCCCTCACAGCAATATCCCGTCCACGAATTCATATTTTGGCAAGCGGCATACAAATTGAACCAAAGAACTCTTTAATTAGAAATTGGTTTCGCTTGATCATGACGGAGATTCAAGGACCATATGGAAATTTGGATTTGTACATCTATCTGAAATTGGAAAGTAACAAGACTGGCACAATATCAATATTCAATACAAAGACGTATTTTTGGCATGATTTACAGCAGAATGACAAAACAAGCTTAAGTCAACTTGTTCAAGATTTTGGTGAGACATTTGCAGACGAAACACTATCATTGCAAGACATGTACACCGATGTTGAAATTCAATATGATCTCTCCAGCTACACTGATCCTTTACAAAGACAAAGAATTGCGATGAAACATCTGCCGTTAGAAACACTTTTCCGTTTTGGACAGGATGAAATGTGGAAAATTATTTTTCACAATTCACAGAAAGCGGTTAAATTTTCATCGGAAAGGATGCACCATCCAAAATACAAAGCAAGAATATACTCCTGGTGGCAAATAATATCAAATGCTACGGTCTGGCCTCCATTCAGCAGAGACGTGTTTCGATTCGTTAGCTGTGGTCGATCAGATGAGAGTGGCTTGGTTTTTGAAGAGCTTGTCTTTAGTTTCGATGGACCTACTTGGATATGGATAATAAGTATTATGATGGTTGCTACTCCGATTGCCGTTTCTATTTTAAATTGGTTAAGTCAAATAACATCCGAGAATGGCAGTGTAAAATCCAGCGATGGAATCGTCGACTACATAATTTCTTGTTATAAACTGCTTCTTGAACAAGGCAATCCATTCAGTGATGCTGTTGCAAATAGTCGTCATTTAAAATTCCCGCTCGTTTTTGTCTTTTACGCTGGCCTTATTATAAGCAATGGTTACAAACGGGAAAATATTTTAAGAATGATTCAGCCAAGAGGAAAGATTCCCTACGAATTATTTTCACAACTTGTTAGCCAATCTTTTACCGTGTTTACAAGAGCCAGTAGAATAACTCAATCTGGGAATCAATGTAAAAGTATTGGAAAATCAAGGTGTTTTACTGAAAATTTGATAAGAAATTCCTCCCATGTGATTACTAATCCGGATGGACTGAAAATTAAATCAGAGGTTGTTCAACTTGCAGGCATTAATTCGTCATTGTTTAAGCTAATGATTGAAAACACGGAAATACATAACAGGACTATAGAACACCTGGGAAAAGTGAACGTTTATGATGGTGTAAATTCTTTGCGCGAAATGCAAACACGGCTTATTCGGAAAGAACTTTTAAAATGTAAAAAGACGGCAGCCGTGTTACCAGAATTTGTAGGGGTAGAATTGGAGACACAACTTAGGACACAGTATTCCAAAGAGAAAGTTTATGTGGGAAAAGAAGTACTATTCGAAGGCGGATATTATCTCTACGTGAAACTCTCTAGGACGCATGGATGGATGCCTCGATTTTCTGAAGAAATCATAAGTCGATTGAATGGATACCGAAGCTCTGGTATTCTTGAACGATGGAAAAATCTTATAGGATGGATGGCACAGAACTTGGTTCGTATTGAAACATGGGATTATAAAAATAAGTCTAACTTCACCTTGGAGAATATCAAACTAACAAGGGACTATGAAAATCTGCCGACCAGAGCTACAATGGAAGGAAATATTTTGATTGTGTTTATAATTCTCTTTGCTGGTTTTCCGGCATCAATGCTATTATTCGTAGTTGAAATCCGTGTTCGGATACTTCGACAATTACAGAATTTGATTTGCGTGATTATACTAATGATGCAACGAATTACAAAAATTGTAAAATTACAAGTTAGAAGATGCATTTGACCCGACAAACAGCGCATCATGTAAAATTCTTCATCTAATTATAATGATATAAGATAGACATACATATTAATGTTTAATTAATCTATCATTAAATACAACCATGGACTGCCTTGATAAGCAGTCATTAATCAAATAAATATTATTTAAATATTTGCAGATTTTTCCCGATAGTCGCAATTCCTAACAACTGCGTTATCACAAAATTCCTAAAAAGCAACAATAGCCCAATAACTTGCATAAAATTAAGTATATTTTCGCCGTTGGAGCATACATGCATAAATTCCAGATAATACATACTTCAGATTCTCGTGCTGCCCCATCCCTACTATTTGGGAAAATGGTATGCATTCAATACTTGATTACACAGATACAAGTAGTCCTGCTAACTAAATACTAGCTCTATGCTGCTGAAGAATATAAGCGGACTATATGGGGTAATGCTTTCTCTTTCTTCTTGTTCCGGCATTCCTTGTTTCAATACTATATACTATCTATTTAATTTGTTTTCTGAGCGGATATAACAGATCAGCTTGATTACGTGGCAGAATCGTATCATCTACATAATTATGCTCAATAACAAGTACTGTTGTTGAACAAGCGCCACCGTTACTTTATTTATATTTAATTTTTGTGAGGCATTGAGTTGAATTTTTGTGCGTTATATGAATTTTGTTCCTTGCCCGATTTGGAGGCATTTTGGCTGAACGGCAAGGAGAAGTGCGTGAGATTTGTATGAGAAGCAAGAGAGAGAAGACTTGTCGTAGTCAACTTGTACAGAAAATTGATTTGTGTGAAAATTTAATTGATTGATTGTTTTGTGGGTATCAATAAAGTCGTTAAATTGATAACCTTTTAGTTAAAATAATACTTGTCGTAGTATCGTTTTAATTGTTTATTTTGCCATATTTGGGCATATCCGTCATTATAGG
>JAHZMV010004207.1:0-34141 GCA_027743765.1 Coecobrya sp. COE2 | reverse complement strand
TTGCATACACTTTTGTCTCATTATGTCAATTTAAAGTATCAACATGCCCATATACCACGTCAGTTATGTAGGATGCTTAACTACATTTAAGGGTTCTCTCTCCTCGACCGAGAGAGGATAGAAAAAGCACAGTACGCTCTACCTGAGTTAGTCTGTTAGCAGCATTTTAAGAGTTCAATGCAAATTCCATTAATAACGCTAAAACCCACAACAACCGGTAATTTTATTAGTAGGTGAGATATAGCGGTAATAGGGCCACATTTTGTTACTGCTGATGATGATGATATTAAAATGCAATTGTGGTGTATAGAGAGCGATGTTCGTCATTACTGCTTTCCTTATTTATACCATTATGCCATGTGACATGCATAAAGGAAAACCAACGTCATAGGCTGATAAAGTTCAATTCCTTCACTGAGTGACTGAACGAACAAGCTTTACTTTTACGCTCAACTGCAAACAGACGAGAGGGCCTTCAAAAGTAAGAAAAATTTGAACATTTAAAAAGTAGATTTTAGCCCTTGTCTACATATTCTGTGCCAAAATCGATCCAAAGATGGTGTAGAAATTGAATTATCAAACATTCCTTTAAATGTCATGCACACCCACGACACTAATAAAAAAGAAAATTTTGTCACGCCTGACTTGGTGCATCCAGATTACTTTGCAAAGAGAGATAGATGTAAGCAAAGCAGAATTGAAAGAATGACAATTATGTAAGCAAATTCATCCAATCGTACATTAAAGTTTGGTAATTCATAGCAAACAAAGTTTGCTTGCTCCCGATGTATATTTTCCCAGAAAGAAGTCATGTAATCTTGTTCATTCATTATGTTTGTGATGAAATTTTGGGGCATGTTAAGATTGGTAATATGTCAAACGTTGAGATAAACAAATTTGTAGTCCATGTAGTAGGGTTACATAAGAAACCCAAATATATGTTTTATTTCATTCATTTGTAGTTTATACTTGCATTATATTCAAGTATTCTAGTAAGTTATGTGTAGATGTTTCCGGTCGGAGATTCCAGCATATTTCCAAAGGAGTAAGAATTCATTCAAAACGAGCAAGGTAATGAATTGTAATAATAATGATGATACAGAATTCAGAAAACCAGTCAGATATATTCTATTACAATAAGCGTCAGACATCACGCTTTCATGAACACTGCGAGAAAGTATGTCTTTTGTTATCGCCATTCTCCTCCCACTACCCATCCATGTGTAACACAGTGGTAGTGAGTTTACATTCATTCATTTAATTTTTATTTTCCTTTTTAAACCCTAATCATATCCAGAAATCTCAGTCGGTCTGTCTTTCTCACTTGCATGGCTGATCCTCTGGACTATACACTAAAAGAAATATGGATAATAATCTATTATGTGTACAATTTATCTTCAGAAATTCTACATGCCCATTATAATTGTGCATTACATTTTATCCGCAAACTGAAGACTAGAATTGAAACTATGATAGTTATTATAGTGCAGTTCTCACAATTCAAGAAATGTGGACATGGAATGAATGACTTGAAATGGCAAAAGGAGTATAAAAAACTTAGCTACTCTGCCTTTGCAAATGAACAAGCATATAACAAGACATTCGTCTCATCCTCAACCTTACATAAATGTAAAGCTTTCAAAAAAGATAATAATATAGAGAGCCTCCCTAATTACTCAACTCAACTCTGGTAAATAACGGAAGGGTAAGTTGAGCAAGAAAAAAAGTAGACTGAGCCACACACTCAGCACATTCTGAATATACATTCAAGTTATGTAGCCCCACCAAGTAGGTTTTTACGTGCGAAAGGAAAGACAGATGAGATGGAATACGAGGAATCGCATCAAGTAGCCTAGTTCTAATTTCGTCTCTTATTCAACATCACTTCACTCCACACAATGTTCAAGAAAGATATACGACAACGATATATTATTATGACGGAAAAACGAAGAAGAGATGAGATAGGAGTCGTAGGGAGATGGAAGACATGAGTGTGTGTAAAATATAAAAAAGAGGTATCAGAACCAGAACGTACGTTTAAAAACCAATCTTTTACTTTAAAAAAAGAAGATTAAGGAAGACAGATAGCATGCTTGGCAGTATAGAGGAATAGATATTTCCACCCATTACAACCACTTATATTCCGTATATACATCTTGTTATTTTTTATATGGACGCTGTCTTCATATTGCTGTGAGTGTGGAGAGATGTTGCAGTTTATAAAAAAGGACGAATGTCAGGCACGAGCAAGCGGAATGATTCATTATCCCCCTTTTCATCCAACTGTATTCATACACATCCTTTCACGTTTAGTTTTTAAGAAGAATTTTAGTTTCCCATTCATTTTTTCCCAAGCATTACATTTTACAAAGAAAAAAAACTGAGATAAAGTTGCGCTTGTCATAATATTCTCCAACAAAAAGAATTTAATACATGTAATGAATACAGCAAGTTATATGTAATATATCATTTCTCTTCACTGTGGAAAGAAAATGAAAAAAAGTAAACTAGCCATTTTCATCAAGGGAAGCCCTTGAAGGTTCAGGAAAAAGATGTGTCGACTGACTGAATCCAATCCAACATTTCAACCAACGAGCGTTGACGGATCAAAGGGTTCTTCCGTATTACATCGCGCACGTCTCCTTTACATAAAAAGCTACAGCAAGATGCATGGGAGCCAGGACCACAATGAATTTTACATGGGTTCATGGACATGGGCTTAACAAGGGATTTTACCTATATGCAAATACCCATGCCATGCAATATGCAAGAATGTTTGCACATCTCACAAGTTATTACATCTGTCTCAAGTAAGTAAGTATATGGGGATACGTCAAAAATGTAGCAATTCATCCCTCTTGTCTCCTTCTGTCTGTACTGTACACATTCATTCACTGACATGAGTATTGATTCAAAATGATGACGAAAGATTGAGAGTGAGAGAAAGGCATTTACAAAAGAACTTTGTCGTGTCGTTCGTCGTCTTCTTCCTTTTCAACCAAATATTAACGTTGTTACATGAGCTGACGATGTTTGCCATTTGCCATTGAAATTTTCAAGTACTTGAATTGAATGAGAGAGAGTGTAGGATCGGAGTGCATAAAAGTTTCATAAGCTCTTCTATTTGCACCTCGTCCTAAGCTCATCTTTCTCTTTTCTTCTCATCATCATCTTTTCCCATCGTTTTTGGCACAAGAAGGAGTACCGCTTCTGCCGCTCAACCATTCCACTTCAACTTCCACTACATCACACCCCTTTCCATTTTATGATTAATGTGAAACTTGTAACAACTGTGAAAGTACTATGTACATATAGAAAAGTCCGCCGATACAATAGTTAGACAGGCGGAGACGCACAAGAAAAAGAACAAGTACTGAGTACTCGACTAAGGGAACAACAACATCATAATCAGAATGAAGAAGCGTGAATGAAAGTCTTGGTTTATTTTCTAGCCTTTTCCCCTTATACAACATACACAACACCACTTTCGCTTTATCTATATACCTCCGTCTGTGATATAATTCTCCTATCACACTTACTAATAATGCAATCCTGAGTTGTATGTATAAATGTATGAAAATGTGCTCATATAGTAGTCCAGTTGTTTCCACAAAAATACACATGAAACCGATCGATATTTTCCCTTTACCCACACCCCCACATTTTCCTGGCTCTTTCGCAAGAGCTAGAAAGAAAAGAGAGACTAATAGTCTTACCACATGCCAGGCCCACAGGCACTAACATACACAGTAAGGAAAACAAATCCACGTCTATTTTCAAGACGGGAAAAAAGCGAAAGCTTACTCTCTATATTTTCCTCGTAATAAAATATATGCATACGCTTAACCTTACAACAACAACTTCCGTTTTACTTTATAAACACATGATGAATGAAGAACCAGAGAAAGAGATGTAGTACCTATGTACATATTTCCACATGATGACTTGTGTATGATACATTTCTGTGGTTCTATATATCCAATCATGTTTTCATTCATACTCTTATGAATAGGAGGAACTATGTATGTGGATAACTGTTCATGGTGTATGTACATTTCTCATTCAGATCAGTCAAAGTCAGAAAGAATATGCCATCTGCTGCCTCTCAATACACGTCTACATTTTGGCCAACTACTAGCAAACCATGGTTTATGCATGTGCCCATCTTCACGAGCAAGTTTCTCTTCTATTCCTAAATAGAACCAATCGCTTTTCCGTGACTAACTGCACCGGCACAGAAGTAAATTTTTGCAAGGAAACATATGCGAGCAAGAGTGTGTGTTGAAATAATACATTGATCGCCAAAAACACACTTCATAGGAATCTAATGTAAATAGACAATTTTCTCAAAATGGTTTTCATCCTGCTAATAATCCCATGAAACAGTTTACTGCCACACAGATCTGCCGTGTGTACAAATGTCTCTACTCTACACTTTTCTTTCTGTGTGTATGCCATTTTGTGTCTCTGGACTTCCATTCACTCTGTTAACTAACAGCAGCGGTGGTAAAAGGGGAAAATATAAGCTTTCCCTATATAATTGATAGAGAATATGCCAGCTATTATACTGTTACGTATCCATACCCCTCCTCCTCCTCCTACTGCTTGTTAAGATACATTATGCATGTTCAAGGAAAACCTTAGCCTTGGCTTTGCCATTTATTTGCATACAAAACTTCTATTATTTGTTTCTGCACTCACAAAAGAAATTAGATTTTGGATGAAGAATTGTAGAAATGCCTTAGATAAATGGAGAAACGGTCTATATACAGAAAAGTTAACAAGGAGAAGTTCAGAAGGGATCCTCCCTTTTTCACTCATCTACTAACATTAACTGAAGAGAAAAATCAGCATTAACATATATGATGAGTTTTATCTAGTAGTGGTGCATCACAGAGAGAAAGTTATGTTGTGTAGTATCAGCTGTCAACTTTCACACTACTGTTTCACCCACATTCTGTATTATGCATGATCATTATTTTTGCTACGTCCAGGTAAAATTCAATTACGCATCTTATTTTATTTAAAGCTGGTGAAGAGTAAAAACCATTTATTTTCTTTCCTCGTATAATTGCTTGTTACCGGAAACGGTGAAAGTCTCCCACAGAAAACTTGTGCCAAAGTGCACAAAGTAAGCCCATGGAATGGAGTAATCCCGAACGAATTATACAACATGAACTACTTTACCAGTGTTATGTACGCTAAAATAAACAATAGAATAAGTGTTGTTAAAGTACCTTTCTCTTTTTATCCTGAGACCGGAGGCCAGCCGCTTCGCATACTTGATTGATACATTCCCTGTAAAATAAATAAAAGGAAGCACATTTATTACAACAATGTTTGTGTAAAGTTTAAGCATTTTCTACGTTAGTACAAGAGAGTGGAATTTAACAAAAAGGTGTATGCATCACCGACACCAAAGAGAAAGGTTTTAATATACTTTACTCACGAAGAGGTTTCCAATTACCTCATCATTCATAAATGACTATACATCTTACCCGACTTTCTTACATCCGACAGCATAGGCCATGTTTTTTCATTACATATCTACTACTGCACATTATTTGGCGAGTTTTCTATTATATTTTTGCAACCTTTCGCCTACAACTTTTGGAAACTCAATATCAAAAAAGTATGAATGATTTTACAAGGGGAGCCAAGCCAGGTAATGTAACTGTGTGTTCTTCCAGAGTAAGCCGTGTTTTTAGAGAAAGTATGCCAAGTCGAGTATACTTCCTTTCACTCAATTATAGCCAGAGCCAGTCTTATAAAACCATCTAGAAAATTAGCCACATCATCAGTTTTGCTTGCTCAAACGGGAACCGACTAGGCTGACAACAAGAAAAATAGACGTAATCGCCTTGTTTCTCTTTCATTCATTTATCTTGGCCAATTTTTCAATATATCTATTATACTATTATACCACCACCAACATCTCCTTCATACTTGTGGGTGTGTGTAGCCATACGTACAATCGCCTAATGATATTATGACTCCTTCGTAATGCTAATAATAATATAGCCCGAAAAGAGTGCTTTCTTTCACGATATATCTAACCTACTACTATACGTGTACAACTTTTCCAGGTGCATACATCCATTGTTCTGTTCTCCCGCACATCCTCACTTTTCTTTTTCCTACTCACTCTACTTTCCTATATGACTTGACAGTAAACCCGAAACTCTTTTGTTCTCTCATTGTGACAAGTCACATTCACTTGATTATTTATATTACAAGTACACACACACATCGAGAAAACTAAAAGGAAAAGAGGATCGAAAAAGTAGAGAAAACAGAATAACATATCCGGATCGAGGGCATAACACGGGAAAAGAAAAAAGTAACTTTTTGCCCCTGTTCCACCGGAGAGAAAAATACTCTCCAAGTATTCATGATGCCTACAAAGTAAAATGACTGCATAACGCCCACGCAATCCCACAAAATTTTATAGGAGAAAAACGACAGACATTTCACAGGGAGATACTCCAGAGATATTTTTTGTACGTGTGTGCTGCTGCTGTGTGCAACTTTTGTACATATTATATATTATGTGGTTCCTTATTCTTCGGAGATAGAGATAATAATATTGTGAGTTGGAAGTGGAAATGCAAAACGGAAAAGACACATAATATAACGTAATCTATATGCCTAGATATATGTAAACTACATGTAATGGTAAAAACACAAATATAAGGCCGAAACGAAGAAAGCCATTTGCTGAATTTATCGTCTTCATGTATGTTTATTATATCTATGTCTCTATATGCCGTACATATTATAACCTTATCAAATAAAAGCGTTGCTGCTTCAACGGCACAATCCCCTTTGGATCCTTGTGTATCCTTTATTTCGATAACATACGACGATAGCATAATGTACAAATTTAGGCATGTTTTACTTTTACCATACAACAACTCTCACTGTGTTATTGCCACTGGAGCATTTTGTCGACATTTTTAGTCCTTTTAATACCGTATCACACAATAACACATTATATCAACTTGAAAGAAGGCATATTAACTTGGCAATGATAAGCTGCTTACACGAAACAGCCATTATTTTGAATTAACAAAAAAGGCTTTGCAATGAGAAAACATGACTTGGGCTAATATTACACACATTATTATAAATGATACATACATAAAATAACATTAAATAAGGATAGACTATTCAGCAATATACATAACATAAATGTGTGTTCCCCAGTTTTCTCTCGGTTTCAACAACTATAATAGATCTATTCATGGCGTAGTTATAAATACTTTGTCAAAATAGTGATTAAGATTATGTTATTGTCATTATTTATAAGTCTTCAAACATTGTGACAACTATTTTCAATAATGGGAAACTTACTTTGCAATCTGCGACCTCGTGTCGAAATCCAGACTTTTCATTGAGGTGTTTACATCCAGACAACCAATGTACTGCAAAAAAGAAAAACAATTAGATATAATCTCATTGGCTAATAGTCAACACTTTAGATTGAGTCATTAACCATAGGACTTTTATTTTGTGAAGAATAATAGTAATAAAAAATAAATAAGAGGTTTATATAATATTATGTTCCTTTGTCGATCATGACTTGGCCATGACAGTTGCTAAAAATAATAGGCTTGGTTCTTTGTACAAGTGATTTAAGTAATAGGGAGTAGGTGTAAGGAATATGTACATGTTTTCCTTCTATTATATAACAAATAAAGGATTCAAAAAATATCCAGTTGATTTTTTGGAAGATTTTTCATGTGAGTTGTATTTTTAGATCACGTATCTTTATTAAATTCAGAAGAAAACTGGATTTGTTACGCGTCGTAGATTTTCTCGATTTTGTGTCATATACACACATTCAGAGAGAAAAAATTATACTATAAATACAAATTCAAAAAATGGGTAATATAAAACATGCATGACAGTGAAAGAAATGGCAGTAGACAATGACGGTGGAGATAAATCTGCTTCTTTTAAATAATCTCCCAGTTGCGGAAATGGAGATGCCGATGCTGTACGAATGTAGTGAACACGAGTTCAAAATGCCTATGTGTGTGTATATTCTAAGTTAAACATATCCCACACAACAGCGTGTTACAATAGTACGGGAATATTACAAGGATATTTAGGAAGAGAATGAGAGAGAATACAATATTTATGAATAGTGACTGGGACGGCAGTATCGATAACCGACGAAAACAAACACATACAATGCTCTATTTACACACGACAGACAATAAGCTCCAATTTAAATGGACGTCTCTGACTGAACTGAATCCCACTACTACAGAATAGCAAATTCAAATTAGGCAGTGATGATAGTGATGATGCATAGCAGCAACAACGCAGCGGCACGGTTTCGCATTCGCTGTTTCGAAAGACAGGAATCGTAACTTCCTTCATTAAGTATTCTTGATTCAACTGCATCATCAAACTCCTTTTTGTGCTGAATTCAATCTCTTTTATCTCATTAAGTATAAAATGGATAGAGAGAGAAGCAGTTTGTGGAGTGAAATGAAGCGAGCGAAATGTTGTATACCTACTACCTATATAGTTTTTATACAGCTATGACCACAATATGTTTAATGTTACTATATATGTATACCCTTCCATATCAAACTTTTGGAATACAATGCAAACGTTCTCCAG
Source organism: Coecobrya sp. COE2 (assembly GCA_027743765.1). Lineage (NCBI taxonomy): Eukaryota > Metazoa > Arthropoda > Collembola > Entomobryomorpha > Entomobryidae > Coecobrya > Coecobrya sp. COE2. The sequence continues at coordinate 25,507 of JAHZMV010004207.1, read as the reverse complement.
AAGTGGGGAATGAATATAAACAATGCTAACACAGTGGCCTTAATTGTGCAGTACTATCACGTTCAACCACATCACGGACCACTGCTTCAATTATCAAGTTAACCCAACGTTGCACCTTTGTACCATGAAATTCAATTTTGATACATTTCCATTTTTCATTTTACACATTTGCATTTTTATTAGTATTTTAAAATATTATCCATGTTTCAAATATAGCCTCTGACTATGGTTTTTTTGTCTTTACTTTTTAAAAGAAAGAAAGCATGTTCCATACTAAGCGAGGCTGCTACAAAGTTGTTGGTAGTTTTTGGTCACAAAAAGTGAAGGATACAAAAATGTATGAGGATACACAAACGTGCAAGCAAAGAATAATGTATCAATGAAACTTTAATAATTTTGAATGTGTAATACCGGAAAAGGCTGGAGCACCGAGAATTCATTTGACAAACATGTTTGCATGAAAACTAATTCCTGTATCAAGTTGAAAAATGGTTGTTTAATGCATCTCTAATCCTTTTCCCACATACCAATGTTATAAATGCCTACATATTTTTGACAGATCCACCATGAAAGGAATCATTTATTAAACAAAAGCGTCTTTAAGCGGTTCAACTAACTGCGAGAAAATAATTTGCCTATTTAAATTGTTCATCTCAATGTTCAATCAGCAATCATTCTCTCAGGCATCACAGTGCAAAATCTGGCCAACATCCTTCAAAAAGTTGGATTGTTTATGCAATCAACTTTTACTAATCTTTTTTACTAAAAACCTGCATCCGAAAATGCTAGCCACTAGCCATAAAGTTTCCACTGTATTAGATAGTAGATTTTGTACCGCTGCAAATCCACCAGAAAGAGTGTTGCCTTCGTCATCCAATTTCCGTTTGAATGAACAAGATAATGTTTACAATACACTGACAAAAAGTACTGCGAATCTCTCAAGAGATGCTATTTTTAATTCACCCATCAACAGCATCAGTCAGTAGTGCCAATAGCTTGCTTCCTCCCTCATTTCTTGTTCGTCCTGACTATAGTGACTATGATACTCTACACTACTACAATACTGTCTTATGTTATGTTGCAAAATGAAGTTCTTATTTCTTTTCCTTTACGTAAGTTTTCGCGAAAAAAAACATTCAATCAACTCGTTTTAAAACTCTTCTGAAGACAGACAAATATATACATTGGGGCTTTCTGCACATTTCGCAGTTGAGCAATGTGCGTCATCCATCTAGTATAAGTAAACTTTCCCTGATGTCATGTCCGTCAATGGGGAGGTGAAAAAAGACACAACGACACGGTGCACACCCCCAGATAATGTGTTGTTTGATAGGAACAAAAATAAAAATAAGAGAAAACCGAACGAGTTATAAATGCGTTAGTTTTGTCAATAAATGAATTAGCTACGCAAGCTCCTTAAATGTAATTGGTTGAACAATAAACGTAAATTAAGAAATGCATAAAATCAGCTTTTCAAATAAAATTTAGTACTTAAACTTGTAAGGGAAGTTCCCAATACAGATACATCAGCCATCACCAACATTGGCACTCAACTAGCCTGCAGTACCACAATTTTAGAACTCATCTCAGACGAGTCGAGACGAGTCATTTCAACCGGAAGACATTTTCCGGTTATTTCTACAAATATGCTACTTGTACTGTTATCATTAGACATGGGTAACCCAAATGTGGCTGTAAAATGTACAGAATTTTATGATTATTGAAATTGAAAATGCTGAGGAAATGAAGTCATCAAAACGACTTGGTTTAGTCAGTCAACGAATCTGTAATACAGATTCTGTATCACTTTTTCCACAGAAAAGCAATTTCAGTCTCATTTTACTATCACCGACCGAAGTATCGAGTTGCTATATTCATTATCATCAACAAGTTTAACAATAGTACAGCAAAACTGCACGTATATGCTTTCAACTTGTTATTTACATTTTCATAATATTGTAGAAACGGATTTCAATTAATGTTCATCCTTGTAAAGCTTTATGCAATAATGAAACTGATCTGCTACTATTACTAGGCACTCCATTCGTGATACCGAAAATCATTACAGAGAATAGAATCATAGGAAAAACGATATCACAATTTTATTTGAATGTCATCCAGCAACACATTTTTCTCTTTTACTACTGCTACTGTAGAACAAGCAAGAAATTCCATTCTTAATCATTAAACTGATTATAAAGCGCTTTTTCATTGTAGCCCACACAATAGTAGGATAATAACAACCAACCATTTGACATTTCGCTTCGTTAGTCAAGGTTTAATGATTTTATACAATCAAACGAGACGCTTCATTCATTCATTCCATCATTGCCATCTATTTCCTCAGTCCTCACATTTTTGTCTTCCTGTTATTTTTTTCATTTTGTTCATACATTCACCACAGCCGTGTGCATGTTTTCAAAAATGAACCTTTTGGATTTAACTGGTGCAACGTATATGTATTATTTCCTTTTGAAACAAATGTTCACATTAGATTACACCGGAAAATAACCATTCCTGCGTCAGGAGGAATGCCAGTTTTATCGCCATGATTCAAATTACATTATTACATCACTTTACTACACAAGTATATACCAAGTATATAAAATATGTATGTATCTGTGTATAAATAACATTTTACTAGCATCATGCATTATATACTTACTATATATTTCATACTGATGGAAATACAAATAAAAAATGCAGATGTAAAAATTTCGTCCACAGTAACACAGGATCCAGTAGTAGAAAGAAGGACTCAGGACATCCGCCATATATCGCCATCAGCACCTAATTCCTCTCACTCCCTCGCTGGCCGAATGAATGAATGAATGAAGTGAATGAACGTCGCCGTTTGCTACGTATCGTATATTTACCACTCGGTTCATTTAGTTGCACTACCATGGATGCTGTGTCACACAGCCTGTGTGCTGCTGAGTTTGCCTAGACATAGACTATAGACAGCCATTGCAACTTCCTCCTTGACTAAACTAAAACAGTTGAATGTCCAACCAACCAACCACGTAAAATCATATTAATCAGAGATTACATATCATTATGTACTTCCACACGTTCCTGTTCAGTTCAATATGGCACATGTGGTGGAACTTTTTTTCAGATAATAATGGCACACCACGCCATTAATACTACTCCACTTTTGGTGCCATACGGCAAACCACAACTCCTTTTCTACTGTATTTGGTCTCTGTGACGCGATTTTAGAGATGCAAGATAAAAAAATTCGTTCCTCTCTCTCTACACATACCATTTTTACTATTTTCCTGTCGTTCATTCATTAATTCTCTGCATACATTATTCAAATGTGAGTATATGTGTGTATATCGTGCGTAAGTTCTATATGTGAGCTTTCCATTCATCTGATAGACGTAGGTGATATTTGATATTTTATTACGTAATATCCATTTCCTTATATAAAGTGGCTTTTTCAGCATATTATACCCTATTTATCTTGTTTAGAAAAATGTGAGATCAAGATAACCATATAACTTTTTTCTACGATTCCATTAGAAGCAACAATATTCGCGACCTTTAGTCCTATGAATCCTGTGACGATAAATAAAATTACAGACTAGCTAAAAGTAAAGAGATAAGTTATCTGCACAGTTGAAAGTTGAAACTTTCATTTATGAATGATCCATATAGTATGAATTTTCCTGCAATTAAATTTAGTCTCATGTTGAAGCATGTCTGTGTCACACAGGCAGATTTGCATAGAGGTACATACATTCATTCAAGCATAATAGCTTTTTACCAAACTGCCTCTATATATAACGCAGCAATTTGAAATTATTTAAATTAGAAGCAACATGCCACGAGGACACGTACAACCACACAGCATTTTCATATATTACCTATGGATCTCGCGATCTCTCCCTTCCACCCCTTTTTTCATAATCTCATTCGCCTTTCACAGTCGCTTACAGACTGACTATAACCCTACATAAAAGCAGGGAAATCTGATACGGGACGGGTCTCCTCCTACTACATACTACGTGATACGTATAAAAATCTCACTGTAAAGCTCAACCAGTACACTTTCATTCTACAAACAGAAAAGATACATAGGTAGGTACCTATTATTATGAAAATTGTGCTCTGTATAAGGTTGCAGGTTGGCAATGATTTGAAAATGTAAAATTGTATATAGAATATAATGTTTCCTTATACTGAAAAACCGTAAACTATTGTGGAAGTACATACATTATGCAGCTATACAATAATTTTTATATTTTTGTTCAACATGAAACCATGCATGTATGTAGTACGCAGTTGTTGGAAGGCCAACTTCTCTGACTACATGTATTATGCAACCAAAAAAATTCTTTTCATGTGTTACAAAATATATAATATAATGACTACTACAACCCTATATTGCACTGAAATTGTGTACTTTTGAGTACGCTACACACATAACTAGCTATAGTAATGATGTACTTGGGTGAATGCATGGTCCATATAGTTTCCTCTCCTCTTTTCTCAACATCCTTACTATTTTCATTCATTCATTCATTCTCTCTCCTCGCTCCACAGCCATTTATCTATTCATTCATTTCATTCATCACTGCCTTTGGCCCGTATATGATTACTCTGCTCATTTCTCCACTACATATTATACTACACATTACAATACATCTCTCACCTTCATATTCAACCCATTTGAGTAGAGTTCATTCCCGTTCATTCATTCATTTATCTGCCTTCTTTTGGAATTCGAATCAGTACGTAGGTATATTTTATAATCTTTATAATAATGTGATTCAATCATATCCTTCCTCCCGTGTAGTACGTTCGCCTGAAGCAAAAGTCAGCCAACAAAAATAATGCATACCTACATGTATTACACACATGGCACGGAGAAAAAAATCGGATGTTTTTAATACGGAAAAATCAATTTATGATTTTGATTCATGTACTACGTTTATTGTCGCGTTCGCATATAAAGTACTTATCCCACACACCCTCGCCACATTCAATATTTATGATGGTTTTGAGACTTAAAGTGCATACTATAAAAACACTCCTAAAATCCACTTCAATCATCTCATTGGCTGGGAAAGTAATACTAAATCTAGAGCCAAGTTAAATAACTAATAAAAGTTTTCTTTAGAGAAGCAACGCTTGCCAATATATTTAGATCGATGTTTCTTTCATATTAATCTTCAATCTTGGAACGGAATAATAATATTATACATGATTTTCGTGGGAGTGAGTCATATGAAAGTACATCATTATAGATATTCATTCGACTCAATCTCAATCAATGTGTTCGTGCCAAACCTGCACCATTACAGATTTTTTCTGAATGATACTCACCCTTTCATGAGCTCAAATTACGTAGGTACATATACCATCATCATCCTGATCCACAAAGTAATAGTAATAACAGTAACAAGATTACTCAGCCAACCGTGTATATTTCTGTTTTTGTGAGAGATACGCTTTCATCAACATCTATACTACCTATTAAACTATACGAGCAAGAAGGAAACCACGCTAGTTGGAGGATTGCACAAATAAAAGGTTCCAAGAATCACAATGATAATAGGATATCATGTAGTAGGTAGGTAGTATTACAATATTAAATTGGTTTAATATTGTACGACAATACCTCCTATAAGCTTACGGTGGAAAGCTGCGTAGATCCAGATTTAAAGAAAAAATCTTGTTTACTTTACTCTTTGTCCCAGGGAATTATTATAATATAATCTTTTGCTTGTTAGACACGTCCTGTTTGTGTCGAACTCATTCATAATATTATTCACGTGTTTTTGCACTTTTAGGTATCACCGTTGCCTTCAAAACTTCAAACAAACAAGCATGGACATAATATTGGCAGCTGGTTTAGTGACAGCGTCATCGTTTTCGGATAATATTACATTTTCCCAATCTTGTCATAAAATTTCCGTATGAATGTACAGTGTACACCAACCAGTAGTATAGTAGTAAATCATTCAACAAAGGGCACGTATGTATGTATATACGAAGTATAATTCCTCAATTTTATCGGAAGTCAGGTTTTCCTTTTTGTCAATGAAAATTGTTTTTCATTGAAAAACAAACAAACATTCGTGGACTAACAACAGAGATTGCGAACGAACGGGGAACGGAAAAATGTACAGACGGATGTATGGGTTTATGCTTATGAACTTTTGTCAGCCATGATACATTTATTATTATACTATTCAAATATTTAAACCAGCTACAAAGTTAACATCATTTTCCCGAAGCCCATTAACCGACCAACCGAACCGTGTGTGTCATATCAACCTTTCTTCCTTCCTTCCGCTTTGACACTGAAAACAACATTTACTATTTCTCCTCGTCCTCCTATTTGTCTCACTATATACACCATTACAAAAGCAGTATATCAAATTTTATTACATTTTGCATGAGACTTTGAAGTATACGCACGTGAAATATCCAAACATTTAGCAAGCCCATAAAGCACAACGACGACGATGAGCGTACGGATGTAGCTTGTTCATTTTGATGATAAAAATATGCTTAAAATAGATTTTTCATTTTACATTCACAATTCCCATCTATTCATCTTCCAACACAAATGGCAGTTGATACTGCTACTTTTCAATGAAGAGAATATAAAATTTCTCATTTCCAACAACTGTTTAAACAACAGGAAAATATAATGTGTTTTCCCGTCATCAACGTACACACACAGCGATATAAAATTAGTTTTCAGAATGACACTGAAAACACGGTATACATAAAACAACAATTTTAAAAATTCCTTTTTTCAAGAAGGATGTTAGCACAACAAGGAATTATTTATACTTTACATTCTAAGGAGCCTACATTAGCTTAACTTCCAGTTATCTTACATGCGGCAACCAGCAGCATTACTTTTATTTTTACTCTCCTTTCTTCTTCTCCGCTTGACATCTACAACTTCAACCGAAAAAGTAATGAGCAGTATAAAGTGCTACAAGAAAAATGTAAGTAGGCAGGTAATATAACACACAGACAGCCTTGTAACTTTTTTCCTGCAGAATATGCAAGATTACTCAAAATATGATGTGATGATATTAAAAATGAAAGCATGGCAAACTCCAGGTGGGCTGTTATGATGTTAATGAAGATGATGGGAAAAATGAAAAGATCTTTTAGAATCTCTAATGCTATCTAATCTAGCCCACGCATGTAAAGGTATAACACACGATACTGGGATAAAACCCACATGATGTTTATCCTCATTGAGATGAGAGAGGATAGTAGCAGTTTTTCCGGAATTAATTATAACTTTGAAAAATAAAAACTTTTCTAATTAAAATTTGTGCTACTACTCGTTATTTTATTTCTGACCATTAATTATATTTTTAAACATTTCATGAAAATAGAAAAAAATTGTTTATCCTATTATCAAAAGTTTTTACTCGTTATAATCAGGCAATGGAGAAGTACAGAGGTACAACAAACATCCTTTTCATATTATGAGTAATATTTTCAAATTACCTGAACAAAACTAATTTTTACAGATTCGGTTAACAATGCCACAGCAGAACAGCTCAACAGAAGATAATTTAGTAAGTGATGAAAAACAGGATTAAAGTATTTCCATTTTCATCAGTTACAGAAAAGTCTAAATAAACCAATCGTGGATCGCTGCTAACATTTTAAAGAGAAGATACGATAGGGGAGATAAAAGAAAGCAGTCCTTATAGATTGTCGTTGATATCCAATTAACGAACCCTTTTCTCCTAAAAATTATTCACGCTGGTAGAGTACCTAATGGCAAGTTGTATTTCGTTTTAATGAATCTATGAATTACCAAATTTTATCTCTTATATCATTCCTACTTATCATGAATCATGATATCACACAGGGAAGATAAATCAGTGGAACACTTGATGTTCCGTAAGTAAAATTTATGTAATAATTAATGTTACGAAAATTTGCCAAGCACGTAAAAGTTAGTACTTTAGGCATTTTCACTCTCTTTGTTAAGAAACCTTTTTAAAAGTTACATCAAACTTGAGTCGAAAATGAACAAGAGATTCAGCATTAAGGAAAAATCACGAAGGAAAAAAAGATAGCGTGGTACTATGAGTACTCCACTAATTGTAAGGTGTCTACAACTTTTTACACGGATGAAGAGGTATGAAAGTATGCTATAAGCTGTAAGACAGCTACTATAGTAGGTAATAATAATAACAATGTAGTTCAAGTTATAAAATCAGATGTAGGCGAGTTTTCCATTTCCAGTTCACCCACTCTCTCTCTCTCTCCGTCACCTCTGCTCCATTTCTCTCTTTTCTCCCGTTTCTTCGTGGTGAGTAACAACAACGTGTTGTATTTATCGTAACATTATTGCTTCTTATTATAATACAACACACGATACTACTCCAAAAATATTACTCCAACGGCTCCTGCCTGCGTTTTAGCTGAAGGCAGGTACCTGCTCGCACTTTTGTTGCTTTATGTTCAAAGTAAAAAAAAAGAATGAGTGTGCCTGCTGGTGGCGATGATATTGCTGTATACTATCTAAACTGGAATGGCATATTAACGGCGGTGGTGGAGGTGGTGGTCTGTTGGTAGCAGCAGCTTCTGTGTGTGTACACATCGTGTGTGTGTATACCATATTATAGACGTAGATAGACAGCCTGTGTAAGTAATAATAAAAGCGCAAAATTGATGTGTGGGTGTTTTTGTTAGCTTGGAAGAGAGACAGCGCTCAATTGTTCAATGACAAAGCATGAAAACACCTTCGTTTCTTTCATTTATTTTGCAAAAGGGAAATTCCAGGGAAAAGTGTAAGCGCAAGGCTGACACAGAATAAATAAAGTGAACTATAAACTTATAAGTGTATAATATTATACACGACTAAAGCACTTGTTACATGCTTTACACACACTATCCGTGAAATGTAGTACGGCTTTGTGTTGTGTAGGTACAAATACAGGTATTTATGGGATGTTTTGGCAGTTTTGCGTTTCTAATACGTACATGGCTTGATTTCCATGAAAAATACATCTATAGAAGCTGTGTGCGCTTTCCTTTTGCATTTTTTGTCAAGCACGGCCACATTATGAATACTACTACTACCTATATACTATATTCCAAACTTATTATTGGACAGGAATGTATAAACCATAATCATATATGCAGTCAACCTGGAAATATAGTAACAGCAAATAATAAATGCCGCCGTGAATGGTTTTGTGGAAGAAACTAGTAGTAGTAAGTGAGAATTACATGCAATATGGGCTTTTTCGATAATAACCTTTCCTGTAGCTTTACTGCTCTGCTGTTAGTGCTGCTGCTTCATCGTCCTACACTTTTTTGTTTTAGACAGCATTACATACAATATTAATTCGTACCTAAGTGCATAACAGCAAAGAGCTAAGTTGCTTTCAGAGAACTGCGGGGATGATGACTGATATGTGTGCCCACACAATAATTTGATGTTTCCTGAAAAAAGTTTCAAAACACACAGGGGAAATATAATGGAGCGATGATAAAATACACAGAGAAAAAGTACAGGAGTTGCTTTTCATCAATTCTTTGAAATCCACGTACATTGTACAACGTACATAATTTCTACTGATTCCAGTGCCGCCGCTGAATATACAATTTTTACAGGAAAACTTGTTCTGATACGATACGATAAGCAAAAATTCTTGATAAGTTGAATCAGAGCGGAGCGGATCCTATTATCTGTTGGCATTGGTGTTTTTTTTGTACGCAAGAAATTACATCAAGTGAAGCATTCATACATTGCATGCATGTATATTTCTTACTTAATTACGGTTTTTGGACAATAGCTTGGATTTTATACATGAGCTGACAATAACTTCTCTTTCAAGACAGTTTAGGTGGAATGTAAATTTACGCGTAGAAGCGGATAATCTGAGAAATGAACGTTGTGTACATACTACATTTTGCTCTTTCCGCCCACGTACAATTTTATCTGGATAAAAAAGAGCAGTGAGTTTGGAATTCCATACAACGAATATCAAGATTTTTTTCAGGAGAATAAAGACTTCATAGACGTTGTTTATGAACGCGTAAGGTTTATTGAAAGAGAACGAATGCCAAACATATCTACTTCCTGCTCCATCGGATTATAGCACTCTTGGCGTTTGGAAACTCACTCACAATTCTCAAAGGCCGCTTCTATTTTTTTCATAGGATTTTTGCTAGTACATATGCGATAATGGCAGCATTGAATATGAACTACTGTCATTGGTGTCCATCTCTCCTTCGTTCCTTCATATTGAATCAAAAGCCGCGTAACAACAAAGACCGGATTTCACACCTTTCATCTGCAATAATGAATAATCCAATAATCCATGCAGCCAGCAATAAAAGGATCGTAAAATTTGGGAGAGGAAAACGTCATGTCCAACAGAGCAATATAAAAACACTGACAGTGTCAAGCCTCTTTTCCTACTTCAAAAAAGATGATGGTCGGATAGTGGAAATTAAAATACTCAGATTTCTGAATGTAAGTATGGATCTGTATGTAATAAGTACTGTGAATGTAAGCCCTCCTACAACTCCTACTGACACTGATAATTACCTTCCCATGTCGTATATTTACCCACCTCCGTCGTAATAATCTTTATCTCTTCTAATCCACATTTTTCCTTTCTTTTCCCAGCAAACCACCCTAATTGCCACAGAGAGAAGTTTGATTCTTATACAGAAATGACACAATCATGAGCATAATACACCTTCGTATATTTTCGTTGTATTTACAACAGCAGCATCAGAAGGAAATGTTTTCTCAAACAGAAATAAAACTCACGTATATGTACATAAAAATTAATCGCAGTTAGTGAGAAGCATCAGGCTTAAAATCAGTTATCACCAGTACTAATCACTTTTTTCTTTCCCTTTTAAAATACGATTTACCTCTGCCATAATCACCTTTCGAAAAATAATAATAATAACAATAAACGATAAATTTTCTAAAGCCGCAACCGTCACATTATGCATTCTCTTGGCATGGCATAATATATAAACCCACATCCAAAAAATTTTCCTTCCCCTTTTCCCTTAAGATGCATCTGTTATAAGAAAGTTTATTCTACATATTTTCCAATGGGATGACATCTCAAAAAGTACTGGCATAATAATATACTTATCCTGGAGAGCGCAGTCAGCCTCGAAACACTCAGCAAGCAAGCAACAAAAAATATATAACCAAATCCTTAGACAAATATTACAAAACTGCCATGCCTTGCCAATGTATTAAGGAAGTTTTATATGCATTCTTTAAAGCCATAAAAGCTCGTAATGAACCTATGCATCGTTAAAGCCATAAAAAAGTTTTTTTTCTCTCTTTAAGCATAACATCCTTAAAAACTAACTTCTTCCTCCTCTTATCGCACTATTATGGGAGAACGTGCCCATGACGTGTACAGTGTACAGAGAGACGTAAAAAAGGCATCAATTTAAAGCTGCATAGCACGTAGCACACATCCTTACGTATGTTCACATTATATAGCTACATTTAAAAATTATATTGGAAACGAAACCAGAAACGAACAAAACTACTCATCTAAACTTCTCCTTAAGTAACATCCGGATTTATTGTATGATGATGCATCGCATCAGTTGTACCTAAATACATACAACGCAAAAGTAAAGTACCTACCTATCTATCTATCCAAACAGATGAACATGCCCATTCAAAGGGAATACGGATGCATATTATTCCATTCCAACAATTGAAAAAAACAGCATCATCGTCATTTTTCTGTCTCTCTTTTAGGGAACAACAAAAACTACCATGATGATCATCATCAAGACGAAAAAACCTATGCCAAACCCATCTTCCAGTCTTTTTCATACTAAATTAACAGTTGCCACGTTGGGCTCGCTTTAATAGTACTACCTACGCGTATACTAGTTTTTCTACACTGTATTTTTTCTGGACTTTTTTCATAAGCTGCTCCTCATGCTCTCAGGAGTCAAACAGCGTTTCAGGTCTCCTGAGGTATCACATCATTTTAAATTACACTTTCATGCATCCAGTATACCTTTAAGAAGAAAAAAGAGAATGATGCGTTTGTGATGATGATGGAAAGGGAAAATGTTATTGGAACACTGACTTTTCAAATTCTCTCCTTCTTCTGCGAGTCATGATGATGTTTTGTCGTTTCGATTTGTCTCGTATATTCATGTGAAGTGCCATACCTTTTTTTATTTTTTTCTCATCTTTTACCAACTTTACACCACATAAGATTAGAGACAGATAACGCCAAGAAAACTAGTCAATGGAACGTACGCATGTAATAAGTCTGTCTCACCATCATTCAATAATAGTTTTTTTTTCATGAAAAAACACTGCTTTGTATGACTATACGAATTATTGGACATGTATCTGTCTACATGCGTACAAAAGTACAACAAAAAAAGCTGCAATCGGAAAATGGCATCGTTATATAAAATATATAATACTTCTTATCCGGCTTATGTCTGGAAATACAATATACCATAATAATATACCGTATCCTCAAGAGCTCGTCTCTCACAAAACCATGCATGCACGCTCCTCAAAAAGTATCAAGTGCATTCCGTGATCTTATACAATGACTCTTCGAATGATATACTAACACACAAACGTACAACCGACAGAGAAATAACCATATAATAATTTCTTTTTTCCATGAAGAGTGAAGATCGATATGAGAGAACGGAGAAGTGTGACAAGTCAGGAAGAACACAGGAACAGAAACGGGTAAAGGGAAAGAGAGACAAGAATATTATAAAGCAAACAACCTCACGTTGTTGATAGTGCTGATGATGATGACGAGATGCTGATTGCACAACATATTATCAACAGCACATACAACAGAGTTTGTTATACATCTTCATGTCGTGTGCAGTATAATAGACATTCACGAAAGAAATAATAATAATAAGATTCATGGGCTGATGCATAATGTGTAACTGAACTGTAAAGTAAGCAGATTATTCATAAACTTCTCAATGGTAAAATTGAGAAAGAAGAAACAACAGCGTGTGTGCCTCAACGGCAGAGGGAAGAGAGCATATTATATATTTTATACACATCAACTCAACTATCATCAACAACGAGGAAGACCAACACCCAAATGACCCTCGAATGCCACAGATTTTTATCGTCTTTTTCTTGTTCATTTGTCTAATACGAGACTACACTGAGCTTGGTTGGTTTACCACGAAAGCACGTCTCTTGTCTTCTCTCTCGCGTATTGCACTGCAAAACCTCAAATCACGTACGTATTTTTTATTGAACTCAAGTGAACATGGTCGCATCAAATATAGTACATAGGTACTACGTGTGTTGCTGTATGTAAATCAGTTTGAATTGAAATAGTCTTTTATACTCACAATCAATGTTGAAGCTAAATATACTCGTTTTTTTGCCGTTGCTGCCCTTTCATGCATGCATGATTTTGGAGTGCAGCCTGTTTTGTGTTTATTTATTTACTAGTACGATTATTTTTGACGGACGACTGATCTGGACCAAATGGAATTGATAATAAAAAAGAAATTCCTTCAGATGATAATCATGCAGAAATTATGAATGTCTCATGCATATATATTACATATTGTATGTTTGTCATATATACAACATACATATTACGTTTGAAGGCAATTTATGGAATTCGAATAAAATTACTTTGTCTTTTAGCAACTGTCATAAATGCCACCATGAGCTAGGACACATAATAAGGAAAATAATAAATGAATCTGCATAAGGTTAAAATTGGTTGGTAGAAAGGAAAATGGCATGTAAGATAATAAGCCATAAAGATGTTACTCATTTTTTTCAATGAAAAATGCATGACATTTGCAATGATAGAGCTCATACACAAAAAAGTAGATGAGTAGTAAGAAGTACTTGGAAAAATACACATGCGTTATATTAGGTTTAGGTATCTAGATAGTTTGGTATAAAGGGAGCATGAAAAATGAAAGATTTTTGTTTTAGCACTTACCCGAACGGTGTAGGTTACTCCTTCTTTGCCCAACATCTGGTCGGAGTGAAGCCAACCTTTTAAGGGTTTATTAATGAACCCGGAATTTCTTACATCTTCAATAGAAATGCCAGCAGGAGCTGTTGTGGTCGTATTCCCAGTAGCAGCGGCTGCTGCTGTTGTTGGTGTAGAGGAAACAGCCGAGTTATTACTGGCGGCAGATGATGACTGATGAGAAACTCCGGAAGAGGAAGTTGTAGAATGGGACAAGACGGACGCGGAGTGTTGGGATGAAGAATGCAGACTAATATTCACACTTCCTGCGCTTTCATCGGAAAAATCAGAGGTACCTCGAACGGTGCTGCTGCTAATATGACTCACACCGGAGTCTGAGGATGACCCATGTGAGCGTGGTGCTACGGGTCTTCTCTTTGGAGTCGGATTCATAATGATGCCAGCACTATTTGTGCTGCTCCCACCAGAACTACCCGGCGATAATGATCCGGTGGTACTTTGGGGATGATGGTGATGCTGATGATGTTGACGAAGGGTTGAAACGGTTAGAGAAGAAGGATGATGAATAATCAGTCTACTATTTGGTTTGAGAGTGGAAGGAGGTCGAGGTGGCGGGGATGGAGGGGCGGAATAAGATGACTCTCCAGATTCACTGCTATTACTAAATGAGGAATTTGGCGCTGATCTGTGAAGCTTCTCAAAAGGACGACGTTGCTGCTCTTTATGATGATGCCTCGTGGATCTACTGCTATCAGCAAGTGTAGCAGCGGTTTGGAAAATACTACTGGACTTTTTATCAGGTCTACGGGGTGGTTCCGGATGTTGCTGTTGAGACACAGAATTTGCTGAGTTCCAGTCAATATTACGCAGCAAAATCTGCTGCTCTGTCGGTGTTAATAGCTGTCGTACTCTATGCGATGTATTGCGTTCTAATGAGTGAGCGCTTCGAGTTCTCTGCGCTTCTTTTTCGGAACCAGCCTCTTTCCTACTTTGGGATCTGCTGAGAATGGACCCTCTACCGCAATGTGGTTCTATTTCACGCCAAGTTAATGACTGAGGCTGCTGGTGATGATGAGTGACATTTGAATTGCTAAAAGTGGTTCCACTATTACTGCTACCGCTATTAATTGGAAACACGCGAAAATTACTGCATCTTTCCAATGAGCGGGATCTTCTCCTTGTTACAATGGTCTGACCACTGGCGCCCCCGCAACTGGCACTATTATTACTGGTTGATGAGGACGCTACTCTTGGTCCACAATTTGAGGGAAACACCCCAGGTATCGCAGCAGTTCTTAAAATGTTACTTCCACACTCCACATAACGTTCACTACTATTTGCAACGGAAGCAGAGGATGCTGCGGCAGGGATTGAGGATGGCGATGAAAACTCGAAATTGTTATTGTGGGTATTTGGGATGAAAGTTCTTGTGGTGGAAACAGAGCTCAAGTTGTTAATTTGCTGGAAGCCAGTCCATGGGAGTCTAATTGTGGCATGGTCACCCAACTGAACACTATTTAGTCGCCGCTGTGAGCTATTACTGCTTTCTAACTGGTATTGATTGTCTAAATATGACGTAAAAGTTGTTGCGGAAGCGTTTCTGGGAACACCAGCCCCGGTGGTGCTTCCACCGCTACTGCTACCACTACTAGCGTTAGTACACCCAGCAAGAACACTGACGTTTACATTTGCATCCACATTGACTCTATGAAGATTATTGTCCGACTTGCTTTTCACCTTCAGCTTACTTTTATTCTTATTTTTCGAACCAGGCGTTACACTGTTGACCACCTTTCTCCCTATTGAGGAAACGGTATTGGTCAAAAAGTTACCTGTGGATGATGAAGATGCGTGGTGGGAGGAGCTACTACTTGCATTTGGTCGGGTCTGCGGCAACGGACTTTTGTGCGGATGTGCATACGTCCGGGTTTGAGGCGTGCAATGAATCTGAGACTCTTCAAACGGCGAGTCAGAGGGAAGGGTTGATCCGGTTGACTCTCCAGCAGGGTGACTAATATTACTGCTGGAATCGCATGCTGAAGCAGATGAATTCACTTGTGAGGAATCTGGAGAACGGGAAAGTTTTGATTTATTACGATTTATGGATGCCAATGCGGAGGCTGATGATGTGCATGATGAGGATGAAACATCATTTGCCTTTACATTGTTACTGCTACTACCACCACCACCACTCGAAGAGTGTCCTCCAGGAACACTAGAGGAATTATTAGCGGTGGAACTTATTGTGCCAGAGTTTCTACCGCAAGACAGGGGAAACTTTGTATACCTGAGATCAGAGGCGTTTGATTTGTTATTGTTATTATTTGCACTATTTGTTGAGCCAGGACCAACTCCACTACCGGCTCCTTTACCTGGAACAACACCACAATCTTGGTGGTGATGTGGTGGATGACTGGAAGACTTTTCCAAGTGTTTCGTACCAGACTTAAATTTTACCCCAAAGAAACTCAGGATGCCCCCACCGTTGTTGCTACCACCATTTGATGGGGAAATGTCATTGTTGTTATTATTGTTGTTAGACTCTGCGGAATTATTGGAACCACCGTTTCGTCCAGTGGGAATACTGCTTGTGGGACCGTTGTTGTGGGATGGCCTACTGAAGGCAGATGAGGATACTATATTGTTGCCTTCTGGAACCTGACCGCTAGACCCTCCAGGAAACGATGAGATGCCTCCGGAAGTAACACTAGCAGGGGTTGTGGTGCATTGATTTAGTGTTTCTGATATATCTCCAGCACTACGAGGCCTCCTGATTTTACTTTTATGCTGACTGACTATTAACTCTGCTTGCGTTTCGTCAATAGTTTCGGATGCATCAGTATTTAGTTCGGTAACCTCTCCTTGTGCTGTGTGGATACAGAGAGTTTCCAATGTCATTCGTCATACAAAGTAATCTTTATATTTCTCCTATATCGTAATTTTACTACAAAATTAACAATCCTTCAATCTACGCTTTTCCCAATTGCATATTCGTCTAATCTCTAATCTAAAACATGGAATGCATGATTAGTTTTATAGTTTAGACTAAAAAACAATGGTGATGATGAATACTCACATAGTCTAAATATTCTATTCTATTGTTTTTTATCATGAAAAGATTTTTTCTTCCATTTATCTCTTGGCTGTAGCACGTATAATCTGACGGTCTTCTCTAGACACGAAAATATGCTATTGAACCGTTACGTCTGTGAGATGCATGGTAGTTTGCTCATTCAAGCATTTAACTCATACTTTAGTGGGTACAATGAACAATTTTTGAGCATGTAAAAAATTCATCGTGCTCGGCATAAACAGCACAAATGGCTGACTTTTGGAGTGCCAGTTTGTGTAGCCTCCTTAAATTGATCTAATGCCATTTCCTTAATAACCCCAAGTGAGAATGAATACAACAGTTAGTACTTTGAATTAAATGAATGAATTATTATGATTAGTGTATAATAATATGAAGTGATGGTACACATGGATGATGGAATGTGAACATTGAATGATGAAACAAATAACGTAGAGAAAATGTACATGCTTGCACACACAAGAAATATTCAATTTGGGTGCCCATACTGTAGCTTATTTTTTTGAAGACACAAATGTACGTACATATTTTACTCTTTCATGTTCTGAATTTGTTCTCTATGAAATAAAAAGGGAGCATCGTGCTTAAATGAATTCTTGCCAACTGCCATCCATGAGAACATTATCATTATTACATAGAAAAAAGTACGTACGTACCTATATCCTCAAGAAGATAAGTGTGAGTACATATATATTTTTTGGAAATATGATGTGATGAGGATGAGACACATTTGTTCCCAATCTCTTTCTGTGTGTGTAGCATTTGAAACACTCATGGCTCATGTTCTCATAGACATCTCTAGCCAGATTGCGCATCTCTTTCATTGCAAATGGGATTAAAAATCAGTTTCCCTCTTTTACTCCCATTGTGTGCCAGTTCCATCACCATTACCATTATGCATAACTATAAAATGAAATGTACTGGCCATGCATTCCCACTTTATATCTATAAAATCATAAATCCTTTTGATCTTACTTCATGATAAAAACAGTAATTAAAACTTGACAAATTGCCTTTGTGCTTGCTCTTCTGTCACTCTATTCCTATTTCTTTTACACCATGCATGCATGTTCTACTCTGAAGGAAAATGTTACACTAATAATATAGCAGGAGCATGTAGATAGGAGTATGCATAATGTCTTTTAACAACTTACGAATTAAATGGACGTGGGTGTAAGCATCATCTTGCAGAGAGTGGTATGACTTGGACGTGAGGCATTTGAGTATCCGACCAATTTCTGAAGTCATTTTCACTATATTCTCTTCCGTATATAGTGATGTCAGAGCTCAAGACTCTGGATTATTGTAGCAAGACAATAATAATATGGTTTTCTCCCATCGGATACAGCATGGTTCCTCATAAATACAATAATGTAACTACAAAAGTTTTCTCCGAAAATTTCAACTACAAAATGAGTCACATGATTACAGTACAAAACACACAAACACGACACAAGTCCAAAAGTCACTTGTATTTAAACACATTTTCTGTTCAAGAAGCTGGATAAATTGTCTATTGTTACTACATACGTGTAACACACTATAAGAACAACTTTGAGAGAGAGCCAGGGATTCTCGGTATCGCTCTAGAATTAAATCCACCACATCCGCTTGCTTGAATAAGAATGTTTGTGTGATACTAAATGTGTATGTATATTTATAACAAAAAGTCAACTTTTAATGGTAGTAAAATGGTCTATATATAGATCGTCTCGGCTAACAACACTGTGTCAGAGTTTATGTGAGTGTGTGTGAGGGCATCCACCAAAATGCTATTATCACCACACTTGGTTATCCATTCTCGTAGTAGTATTCTAGGAGCACAGAGAAGGAGGTGATACCCTGTTCCGTCGGATTTTATGAATGGATGCACGGCATGAGTTTTTGTGAATGAATGAAAATCTCTTGTGAAATTTTCTCTCTCTCTCGCTTTGGACGTGTGTGTAGCCGAGTGTCACACCGTACCGTCGCGTCGTATCCGTACGTCCGCAGTAGCAGTTTTACCAAAAAGGGATGAGTCCTCTACAATAGGAGTATATAGCATAGCAGTAAGCAATAATGATAATCCTCCTATTATGGTATTCACAAGGGACAAAACTCTTTCTCACACCGTCACCAGCACCGCACTCAAACTGACTGAGAGAGAGCAAGAGAATTTGTGAGTCAAATGAATTTCGTTTCATTCAGAAAAGAACCAAACGGCAACACTGACATTGCCGTGTGAGCATTGCATTATTAGGCTAGGTGTATATATATGCATCACACACTGCATCACACAAAAACTACGCTGCTGTGGAATAAGTCGTAGTGTAACATTAGTTTTAACAGAATATTACACGTTTGTTATGCTAGCAATGTATACAGTGAATGACACAGTAATGTGTAACTCTCTGGCTTGACTTTGCTCAGCTAAAATATTATATATGGAACACAAAATAACAGGGTAACAGTCATCTATCGCGTAAAAGTTTAGCTGGCTAATCGCAGATTACATTTTTGGATGTTTGCATATTATATTGTGTATTTGCTATGTGTGTGTATATAGCTTACTTAGTAAAAAGGGACACATATTCATTGTCAGAATCAAGTGGTGTAAGTATTGCAGTGTCTGTAACTGACGATGATGATGATGACGACAATTTAGATAAGATGAGGATGAATAAGATGACACATAATAAAATACACATATGAATAGTTATATCTCAGTAGTTTTCCCATTAATTTAAACAATAATATTAAAAAACACGTCCAAGTCAACTGAGGGTATCGATAAAACGTGGTCTCTGCTGTTATATACAGCTTATATAATTATAATGGTACCAGCGACATCACCAACTATTAAACTGTCTCGTCTGAAAAATCCAGACAGAATAATAAAGGACACGAGGAACTCAGACAGAGTCTCTTTCCGAATCTTGTGATACATGATACAAGTGTAAAATGGCAATAAAAATGTCTTCGACTATAAGCATGTAATCACGAGGAGAGAAAAACCTCCTCCACACACACACCACACCACCAAGCACAGCAACAACAGGATGTCGTCGTAATGCAAAACTCTAAAAAAATGTTATCTAGAGTAATTTGAAAACGATGTGTTGTAAACTATTTGACGTTCCACTGTTGCCGATGATGCTGTGATCTCCTACTCTTTCTCCCAAGCAGTTGTGGAACAAAAACCGCATATAAAAACGATATTAACAGAGATAATCTCCATCATAATAAAAGTTCACAAAAATTAATGTTTAAAAAAATGGTTATTAATATTACTTTAGATAACCAGTTGAAGTAACACCTTTCTCAACTAAATTCATTTTTGTTTTTTTTTTCATGTAAAATATCATATAAGAATGTTACTTCTTGTCTTGTTGTTTAATTCAACGAGAGCAATTCTCAAATCAGCGATATAGCAAGAAAGAGAAGAAGCAGGATGAGCAGCAGCACGACCCCACGGACCTTCTCTACGGATCGGCACGCTATTTCTGAATGTGATGTTGGCAAAGTTCCGAGTTCCATCCAACTTCCATTCTGCTGCCTTCTCTCGTATCCTTTCTCACAGGACGACGAACGACACGACAATAATACATTTTTATATAGTGTTACCACTCTACTACTGAATATTACACAGCTTTATATGTAGATATAGTATCCAACTATTTTTTTATATGCCACTAAAATGTACTTGTGGAAGTATGCAATATATATAGGGAAAATGAGCGAGAGAGGAAATAATAGCAACCAACCAACCACTGTTTCTCTCTGTGTGCCTCTCTGCGCTCTCCTATTTTTCCTCATGCTCCATATATCATCATCTCACTCAGCCAGCAGTTTTGTGTGATGTTGTTGCTCTTGTGCTGCTCGTCTTATTACTTACTATATACCAATATACCATGTCCACATCATCATCATATAAGCACACTATTCCATTCTGAAGATCTTCATGAGAGAATTCATTCACACAGAGCCAACACCGCTTTTTACAAGAGTGGCAGAGCACTCTCTTCTTCAAAAGCCTTACATTCACCAAAAAACCTTACTTTTAGTTACCCAAACTGCATATAATAAGCACAAGGCAATCTCGCTCGCTCCACTCCTACTACTTTCTTATTATTATTATGTTCTATCTTCTCTTTCGTCCTCCTGCTGATGCCTTTTTTTCTCCCTTGCTTATTGCCTCGTACTATGTGGCTATCTTGTATTTAAACAGAGCCATTCATTCCCCGTTTGCTAGAGCTGGTTATTGCTAGTTGTTCATCATTTATAAACTGTGTGTGTGACTGACTTCGTATACAATGCTAGTCATATAAAACTATTCGAAAAAATAATATGACTTGGTTTTTGGGATTGCTACTACTTTACTACTACTGCTTCCTCTTCCAACAACCGTCCATGTGCCTTATACCACCATCATCAACTATGATCATCGAATAATCATAGAAGGAAAAAAGAAAATGCTGTATAACAGGGTGCATTGTAAAGAGGATGGATATAGAATACAAAAAAGAAGCAGCAGTTGGTACGTGTGCGTTTTTATGCTAGTAGCTTCTTCCTCGTTTCCTTTACATGATTGTATTGATTCTCTTGAGATGAAAAACACAGGAGTGCTTTTTACTCTCTTCATTTTCCTCAACAACTCTTTAGACTAGACAACAACAATATCACATAAAAAGAGATGCTTTATATACCTTGCATTATTGTAGCAAGCTCTACAAAAACGCAAAGAGAGTAAGTGAATGGGAGAGTACAAAAATCTGAATTGGAGAAGCCCACCGAACGAATGAAGCCATGGTCCGCCGTATTTACGTACTCTAAACTATTATTATTGTTGTGTGGTGGTAGTAAAATAAGTACCTACGTACGTACGTATATGTATTTTTATTTCGGTCTTGTTTCCTTTTACAAGAATTGTAGTGGCAGTGGGCATGAAATCAAGCTCTTGTTTGTGATGATGACGATGATGAGATGAAAATGATAACAGTAATAATAGTTTATACACATATGATCCGAGCTGCTAAAGCAGACTTCTCCGTTTTCTTATTGTAAAACAACACGCAGGAGCACTTGAATTAGCATTAACATGGGCACATGCCATTTATGCATTGTGTTTTTTAGAAAACAACCGGATGGACTGTCTGAGAATTGAGAGAAAGATATCGGATCGAAAATATTATCGTATAAAACATAAAAAGCAATATAATAATATGTACTTAGGTATATTAGGTCCATCCATATTTAGATATGTATGTATCATCCTGCATAGTAAATACAGCAGGAGTGGATGTCTAAAACGGTAGCTGGGTAAAGTGAGATCTCTAATTTGCAATTTCGTCTTACAAGTGTACTTGATTCGCTCTCACGTAAGTGTGCTGCTGCATATCAAGTGTAATATTTGAGGTTGTTTATGTGTGTAGGAGAAAGCTTGCCAGGCCAATTCAGTTTATGGACCTGGACCAAAAATACGTAGAAGAGTATTCAACATCAAAATATATGTAAAACTGTCTTTTACATAAATGAAAACTCCTTTATAAATAGATACTTGAAAATGTTTCATAAAATACTTGAAAACGTTACCGAGTGGAGGGACTCTTGTGGTGATATAGCCTTTACGTAACAGATATTATTATTATTATCAAAATGTTGAATCTCAGAAAGTTATATTATATTTCTATATGGAATTGAAAAGATTGTTTGTACACAATTGACAAAAGATTCGCACACATGCACAAGCATATTTATAAAAATACATGGATGCATGGTAGCTTTTTCCTTATTTGTTGTTCACAATAATCTACGCATTTACAATACAAACTGAGACGTAGTAGGCTTCCACCAGGGTAAAATGATAAAATGAGTATTTTTTTGGTATAAGATACTACCAAAACTATCACATAATCACATCACTACCATCATCATCATCATCTAGTTCTGATCTTGCCTCTCTTGCCTTGCTACTTTTTTTGTAGTAGTTTTTGCACTACGTTGCCTCACATGAGCTGGCATCGGCTTCCCGTCCTTTTTATTCGCCTATATCTCTATGCCTGCCTGCCTTGCCGTTTTAACTTCATTCATTCATGGTTTCATTCATCATTCCTCCCAGCTCTCTCCCTCTCCTCCATTCTCGCCAACTCATTCATAAAAACAGATATACACTCTCCTCTACCAACAGCAGCAGCGCAGCGTCGATCGTACCCATATAGATCGCATGTTTCGATGCACGTATTTTTCAAGTTGTAAGTTTTGCTGTATGTTGTATGCATGGAGTTGTTATTGCAGTATAGAAAGTATAAAGTAAAGTTATTGGGAAAGACAGCAGTAATTTTTATTATGACTTGGTTTTGGTTTTACTAGCCGTATTGGCTAATAAGTAGTAAGTAGCCTATCGTTAGAATGGAACACGTTGCGCCATGTCAGTGAAGCTGGTACGCAGATGTACACAAAATATTTAATTATATATTGTTTCAAACTTCTGGAAAAATGCTTGCTTGCGTGAGCAATCTAATCCTTTCTTCTAGTTAATGATTTTTTTAGCATTTGCTTGTTATCTAAATTGCAGTTGGTCTTCATTGTACATTTACTTATTTCCCGTAATACCCCAAATGTAACCATGTTCCACCGACAGGAAAACTGATAGTGTGTGGAGCATAAAAAGCCATTAAATTGGTGATAATGGAGTTTAATGC
This sequence comes from Coecobrya sp. COE2, assembly GCA_027743765.1. NCBI lineage: Eukaryota > Metazoa > Arthropoda > Collembola > Entomobryomorpha > Entomobryidae > Coecobrya > Coecobrya sp. COE2. The sequence continues at coordinate 1,772 of JAHZMV010004207.1, read as the reverse complement.
ATGTCAACACAAAATGTCACATATTAGATACATATTTGAGCAGGCAGTAACTCGTGAAGCTATATAATATCTCGTTTGGCAGGGATTAAACTATTATGGAACATCAATTATTCCATTTCATTTTAAAGTGGTTGTATCCGTTGCCTTTTGCAAATATCCTTTACTTTAAACAAAAGTCAAGTGCAGCCTGCATTATCGCGAATGTGCACATATCTGATATTTATATTAGATTAAGAAAACTTCATAGGTACTTATCATTATCATTATCATAAGCGTTTCTGCACACACTTGCCCTTTTCTATGTACAAACCAATTACATAATATGACAAAGTGCTGCAATATAGATACAACAGATAATAATAATAAAAATATCATGAAAGTTCAATTGACAATTTGGATACTTGGAATTCCATTTCATCCAGCTGCGCTTGTGACCCATGAGGAGCGCATAATAACTTAACATTGTACGATAAACCTGGTGATAAGGCCAATATTTTTTATCAACTTAATTGTAAAATTAATATAGGGAGCTTAAATACATTAACACAATTTACTAGGAGTGTAATGGGCAAGAACAGTATTTTAACGATCTATTCTATTCTATTTTTAAAATTACAAACATTGGTGTCAAATACGGTATACATCAAATATCAATATAATATTGGATTAACATAAAAACTCATATTGCCCCTACAACTGCACTACTGACTTTATAGTGCAATGCAAATGTGGATGCAGAGTGCAGGATATTTGGAAATTCCCAAAATGAAAATAAATTCTTTATTGTGCATACATGAATGCAATTTACATTTTTTTAGAACTAAACTCATAAAACGTGGTAATGTACCAGAATGCATGCATTTGACACTACAGTATTTACAATCGAAATATTTACAGAGATACAATTTAATTTTTAAATAGGATACATTTGTACTATTGAAATAATAAACTATGTACTAAACTAAACATTCAGATTTTTAAATCAAAATCCAATCCAAAGTTCGTTGAGGAACAATTAATTTTGTGGTGTGGTAGTAGCAGTAAATATGTATATGTGCATGTACAATTTAATTAATGCATTAAAATAATGATGTTTTGAAATTTGAAAGTCCATCAATAAAATGGAAAATTGCATCATTTAGAGCTACAAAGAAAACTGAAGGTACTTACGGATAAGTTGAAGTACACTGGAACGGTTGGAGGAAAGGCGTAACAGATTCCGTTTCCAAAATGACTCCTTCTTCACTACAGGTTCTGCTGATTCTGAGTCTGAGTCAGTCATCAGCAGGGTTGCTTATGTAAATGTCTTCTCTTTCCGTATCATTTTTCAATAAAGCGGAAAAATAATCAGAAGATCATAAATAAAATAATAAAATGGCCGATATCGATATAACCATCTTTTCTCAAAAACGGTTCATGTTTCAAACGAATCATCCCGATATGATCAGAGTTGGGCTAAAAAATTACATCTCAACTTTACATCCCAATCCCCTACATTGAAAAAATTGACAGCGTTTCCGGAAACGAAGAAATGACAATGTTGTTTCCACTAAAGGATAACTATTCCTTTCCAAAGTACTTATTGGAAACGCTGTATGTACTCTACTTTTGTAATTCATGTTTTGCAATTTTTAATCACGCACAATTCCAATTCCAACTTTGTGCCCCTAAACACTAGAGAGTGCTACTAATTATTCTAACTTTCTACCTGTCAAAATAAAACTTTCTTTCAGGTGTACAAAATATTTATGTATGCCTCATTAAGTAAACAA
>JAHZMV010004206.1:0-14586 GCA_027743765.1 Coecobrya sp. COE2 | reverse complement strand
AGTGCCTGCAAAACTGGTTGCATCTAAAGTCATTGCGGCTAACGCCCCTCTCCCCGTTTCCAAAGCCTTTTCGGGGTCCTCTAACGTTTCCCTTTTGATTTCCACCATTGGAGTCGTGTCATCGTCGTCCATTTTTTCTTCCTTAATCTTAGCCATTGTCACCACTCCGCTATCCAAATCCGCACTGGTACCGGGAGTTGGATTTATGGTATCTTCGGATTGGACTACCGTAGAGGAGAAAGGTACTTCCGGTTCCAGAAATACATCAGGAACATCTGTATAGATTTCAATTGCCATAAAATTAATTATTCACAATATTCTTTCATGACAAAAAAAACTATAAAATATATCGCTCGCTCACATCCAACTAGCGGAAGAACAACGGGCGTATGTGGATTCTCTGAAACAGTCTCGTCTTCCTCCTCCCGGTCAAATTTGTCAGTACCAAATATTTTCCTATTAGATTCGTCATCTTCCTCTTTAATTAACGTATTTAATGTAGTTCTATTCATGGAAGACATTCTGGATGGTCCACCTTCCGAGCCGCTTTTATATCTACTTCCATAACCACTTTTATATTGCATCGCAGAGTTACGTTTGGCTTCAATTGGATCGCCAACACCATCCGAAAAAATGGACTCAGACTGTAATAATTCCCCCCTTTGTTTCGCCGGTCTAGCTCCTCCCCTGGGACCTCCACGACCTCTCTGAGGGCGACCTCTGGAACTTCCAGGTGCACCACTGGCAGTCTCCTTTGGTGCCGACGAAGCTGACGTTGACGGAGCATTAGAAGATGAGGTCCCTCCACGGTCCCTTTTAGGAGGAATATTGGGAGTAAAAACTCTTCTTGGCCTTGCCTGGGCAGACGCCTGACCGGAATTAGCCGCATCGCGTTTAGCACCTCGAGCAGACAGACTCAGATCACGAGGACCCTAAAACAGAAATTGCATTAAAAAATTAAACATCCTTCTCTACAACTTCAATTACAACGTCGGGTCAAGGAAGTATATTTGACATAATTAAATTTACCTTAAAGGACGGAAGACGCTCTGAAGAACTCATGTTTCTCTTCAAACTTCTTATTTTGATTACACACAATACATAACATTACATGCACATGCGCACATGTAACTGTTTACTAACAGTCACAAAGTAAACAACTACAACTAATTGAGTGAGAAATTTGTAAACAAAGATATTCCAGGTCTTGGAAGGTTTCCGTTTCAAAATGATTACTTAAATGAAAGGCACTAACCATGCGACTTTAATCAAGAATTAAGCGTATTTTTAAACAGTTTTCAAAGTTGTAGTTTTGTAAACCGGATTATTAATATCAGATGATTGTTCTGTATCTGCTGAGGTTATTTTGGTTCCCGCAGAAGAGCATAAAGTCTGCATGTGTTTCTGTCGTCTTTGTTGGGGATGCCTGGGATTTGGATTTCATTACATCAGCCAGACACTCCACTTTTCTGAATGAGTGTAATGTACATGTGCGAATATTTTTAGTAATATGGGTATAATGAAAAAAGCTGCGCTATAACTATAAAAAGTTAATAAGCACTTAATTTTCTAGCTGAAAGTAGTATCGGTATTATTGGATCTCACCTTTGACCTCTTTACGTGTCTTTCTTTCATTTCATTCCGTTTTTTATTGCTGCTTTGCAATCCTTAAAATATTATTCCATATAGTTGCTTGACATGCAAAGTAACAAGAAAAAATGCTAAAAAGGCAGTTTTATGGACATGCTGTCTGTTTATGGAATACTTTCACATTTTTTTTGTTTTATTGAAATCCTTTTGAAGCGTCAATAAAAAATTTGCGGTGAAAGCAAAACAATAATTATATGGTTTATGTAAGTATGTGGGTGTTTATATGAAACTATAAATTCAATATATATGTATATGTATGCTTTCTCTCTCCTATCTCGTTTTTATTTTCCTAATAGGTAGTGCGTAAAAAAAGTTTAAGCAAACCTTGATTAATGAGCTGAAATGTTTTACTCTGGAATATTTGTTCAAGTATGCTTAGCACAAATTATGTATTCATACAAGCTAGGATAGTTAATAAGATGGCTACCAGCAGCAGTTGTATAGGATGAAAAATTATAATTTAGAGGAGACGGGAATCATTATCATTAACATTTTTCTCTCAAGAATGTGTTGGTGGTGGAGGAGGGAAGGGAAAGAATCAATTTGTTTCTGTCTAACATTATCAGCTCGATGAACTTTTTGGTACTTGAAAGGACTTCATATTTGATACGAGAGAGCCTTTACTGCAGCAACATTTTGGTTTCCGTTTTACCCGTAAAGACATTTTAAACTGTTATACTATTGGTCTCCCTCTCTGCATAAGGATACACAGGAACCACACGTAGTTCTGATGATGATGGTGTGATCCCTTTTTTTCTTGTACATCTTCTACTTCTTCAAGTTTCCCTAACGCTTTGTTGTGTAATACTGCGCTATATAGTAGCGCGGGGCTACTAGCATAAGCCCATGCCGGTAAGAGTTTGCGTGCAGAAAGCAGTCGATAAATTTGCCAATGTTCCAACCAAGTATATATAAAACCCAACTATATCTCTGCTGCTACTGTTTCTGCTGTGTGTCTTACAACTTGTAAGTTACAACTTTTCTTATATAAGCTTGCTTTCGTGGTAGCTCTCTGAAAGTTCCAACTTGCAACTCTGTTTTCTTTCTCTCGGCACTCAGTATAATAATAATCGTATCATGTTAAAAAGCAGTAGTACTAACGTAAACCTACATAGAAAAACGCAGCTAAAGAGAGAGATAGACATGCAAGCAGTACTAAGCAAGGCAGAAAACCTAAAGGCAATGGGAGAACACTAGCAACAACGGTATGGGTAGTTTGATTGTTCTTTCTTTAGGATTTTTAGTCGTCTCCGTTCCTTCCCCAATGCAGCTATCCGTTGTAGTATTATGAGAGAAAGAGCCATTCTTTTTTATGTGCCATGCAGTCATATGTATGTAACCGGCACCACCCGTGTTACTCCGAAAAATAGTCAGAGAACACAGTGAAAAGTATGTATGCCAGCCTCATTACAAGCCCAGTGTGATAGAGAAGTCTGGACAAAGCTAGAGAGAGAAAGAAAGAGTGGTTTAATATGATTGAAGCAGTAAATATAGTAGTTGTGTAGATATGCCAGGTACATTTTTATAAGGAACACGTACTTTTACTTTCAAGCCTGGCAGCAGCCAGCAGCAGCAGCAGCAGTGGTAGTTATTTCATACGATACACACAAACGCAGCACGACTGCTTCCACACCATGACTTCACTACCACTTGCTTTTGCTTTCTTTCCTCATTCTGGGAAGGGAACGACTTTGGATAATAAACCAGAGAAGAGGCAGCAAAGTTTTTGCTTATATTGCGATTCCACACACATACACGAACTCCTAGTGTGATCCATAAGAATAAAGCGAACTCATATTATAACTCTTGTACTTTACGAATGGCATGCTGAAGGAAAAAGAAAAAAAGCTAACACAACAACACATACATATCAAAACTGAGTGAGCGAGTAGCAGAAAAAAATAAGGAAGCACACAACAGAGAAATAGTTCGAATTTAGCTTGGTTTCTTCAGGATTAAAAAAATTGCTGCTGATGAGATCCATCAACTCTAACATCAACACAGGCAACATAACACCAGGAAGAGTTTTACTTCAGTGTGCGAATGCAGGACAAGTAATCTCTCACCACTTCATTCTTTTCTCCTTCTTATACCATCCTTCCAACCTTAGAACGACCCGACGACTACTACTGCAACTACAATAATAATAATACCTAATACAGAGATCCTCACACAGAGAACAGGAGAAAGGATTCAGGAAAAATAGCATGAGAACTGGCTGCTCTTCATTCAGCGTAAATGGGCAGTGGTGGAGGTGGTAGCAGGCAAGGCAGCAACATTTCAGAAGTAGTATTCCAAAAAGGGAGAACGCATGGAAGGAGGCAACTCCAAGTACATCCTTGGAAAGGGCTATTCCCGTATATAGGCAGAGCTCCTAATGCCAGTGGAAAATAGTTCATGGAGAAAAGGGTAGCAGTCAGCAGCAACCTCTCTCCTCTCGGTTTCCACATTGCCTCTCAATCTCATCTTTACAATTTCCAACATCTTGTGTAAACCGTTCGCTCTGAAATCAACGTCGTCATCATTGCTGAGCACGTTATCTGTTCGTGGTGGTAGCAGTATATTATCAGTAGTAGTTTTATATGTGTGTTTGTTATTACCGTTGTTGTTGTTGCTGTTGTACTATGTGAGCCTTTCGTTTCTTCGTTTGAACAGTTTCCAAAATCGTACAGTTTCAGAGAGAAAATCCACTTCTCTCTTGTTATTATTATTCTTGTTGTAGTAGAAGTATTATTAGACGATGTAAGATAAAAAAAATACCAAGACAGTCTTATCAACATATTCGCATCATATCTGCCTGTCTATAATAATATATATTTCTCTGTGTGACCGCTTTACCTAGAACAGGAAATCCAATAGTACAAGTATAATATTATCTCTACGTATGTAATAGATAGAAAATAGTGCTTGCCAATGTTAGATGTGTGTATAGTAGATGCAAATTTTGAGGAGCCGCAACACGGATTACAGCCCACATTTCTCTGAAGTTCATAGACGAACTTTGCCATGTTCATCTGTTACATAATCTTTTTCCCGAAAAAAATTGGCACTGCTACTTCTGCACACATAAAAAATATACACCGCTGCTGCTCCTGTCCCGTTGAACTGTCCTCCTCGTTTTGGAATCCAACTGGGCTGCATAGGAACTCAAGTGATTCCGATGTTACTGAATTGTGCGCTCATGCTTTTCACTGCAGTACTTAGATCCATTGAGAACAAAGGAACTCTTTGATAGGAAAACTCGACTGCTACTACTACTACTAGAGCTTCTGCAAAGTGTACGAAAACAGAATAATGCCTATGGTTTCACGCGATTTGCAGGAGCAATGCCTATTTTACATACTTCTGTCCTTATGATCTACTGGAAAGAACAATAAAGATTGGTCTGTATGTATGTTGTAGTGATAGTGTGAAAACTATTCACCAGCTAAACAGACGCGTATATATTTGGGTGATATGTAGCAAAAAGAATAAAAGAGAAAAGGAAAATCCTGAACAGAAGCACATAGACAAAAGGCATGAAAAAGGAAACGCATATTGTACGTCCATATGTATAAAAGGCTCCTCTTCTCTTCTTCCACTTCCACACATGTTCTCATGATTTTACGGCAAACTTCTTGCTGCTTCCTTTTATTACTATTATATCAACCATATAGAAGTAGACAACCTTCTCCAAGGTTCAAGGTACGTCGTCATCGTTTTGTTTGTTTCTTGTTACACTTTACTTTTTATAGCGTTTTTTCTATGTATTCCTCCTAAAACGACATTCATGAGTGCTGTGTGTGCTCTTACATAAATTTCAAAGACATGGTTCCAATTTTAGAGATCCGTAAATGCATGACTATGTCTGTGTGTGCGGGTAAGCTTAGGAAACAAGGAGTAATCTGCGGAAACAAAGGTTGCTTTCACAAACGCTTTCCTCATACATGAAATAAGTATCCTAACGAATAATCATTGCGCAGTATGCTCATGTGCTCTCATGCCGTTTTATTATTTCACAAAATAAACACTACAATATGCTGTAATGAATAATGCCGTTGTAGGTACATACATATACACACGTACTCGCCACTACTACTCACGGTTCAAGTTGAAATTGTTACGAAAAACATGGCAGACTAATGTAGATTGCAGGTATACACACTATAAAAACAAAGTCTGTTTTTATACATTCTGTGTTTGCACAGACTCAAACCGTTATTAGTTAACCCTTCTCTTTTACAATGGCTATTTCCTGAGTGACATTAGATTAGGAGTTCTTTTGAAAAAGAGAACTGAGTCGTGTCAAGCCTTGACTGTTTGGTTTTCTGTCCCTGGACGAAAGTAAAAGGGAAAGCTTCTTGTCATGTTTTGGATCGGCAGCAACATGAACAAGTGCAAGTGAAAGGAAAACGCTTCAAGACATTTGATCGATAGGGTACTATTCTATCGACTGGGCATGTTATGTAGTAGCTAGTTGCAATAATGTACGTATTTTATATTGCTATCTTGAAAGTAGATTGTATACTTGGTAGATACGTTATGCTGACTACCCACCCCAACGAATAAATTTATATTGTTCCCATGAATGTTGCATGTTGTATTATTTTTTTCGGCAAAGAGATGGAAAGAGTGAAAGCAAAAAGGCGCAATTTTAGAATGAAATTCGATTCGTGTTTATGATAAACATCAACTTTTGTTCGAATCGTTGGGAAATTTACCTTCTCCTTTCTCCTCTACTTTACATTATTCTGTATCATGCGATGTATGTAACCAAAACCAAAATATATATGTCATGAGCATGTGAATATTATCTGTTAAAAAGCGGAACAGATACCTATTATGAAGCTTTTATTTCGCAACTCAAATTCGCCACTTTACCAACACCACGTTTATAACCACTCATTTTCACGTCCCTTTGGTATTTCCTTAACTAGGAAAATATTATGATATCGCCGACTATATATTTACACATGATACACTTTTTCATGCCTGAAGATCATACTACATGTTCCAGATAGCATAATGTAGCTCGCCTCATGAATAAATATATTATTTCACAGAGTACATTTTATATTCCATTCATCAGTACCTACACAGTACCTAAATTTCCGAGTAATTTTCTCCCGTCATGCAGCCAGCAATTTTCACTTTTTATTAAGAATATCATGTTTCTCTCCAGGTTGCACGCATTGCGTATGTTGGTGACACACATACTTTGTCGGTTAATTTTAGCCACGAGAGTAGAAATATGACTTTTTATGTTACCAAGCTGGTATGTTTGAAACTTAACGAGAAAGAATAGGACCAACATATATTACAAATTTGTTACCTTATCCAATCGGGAAAACATATAAACATACCTAGTAGGTATTACCTACTATAGGGTCTTGTGTGCTTGGCTGTCTATCGACGTTATATACTTTCTTCATTTTTCCATGCATTAATTTCTCCTCATGATTTCTTTGAAAAGGCATCCTGGGAAGGATAGGAAACATATAAGTACCTAAGCAAACATAAGAGTATATGCTTGCATGTGTCCAAATATAGCCTTTTCCTGCTGACGATATGAACGAACCGTATTGTATTTCTGGCTCTAAACATTCCTTTCTCTTGGGCTTTTACATATTAATATGCCAGCCTACTCTCCTTAAGCATACACTTTTTGAAAGTTTAATGCTTCAGTAACAGAGTAACACTACTAGGCTTGGTTTTCCATTTACTCTAACAACTTATAAAACAAAATTGTACATTTTTTCACTAACTTTTATGCGTGTATATATGTATAGGAGGTAGTTTGTCCTTTTACTTTCCTACATATGTATGCTGTGATGTGCCAGGTTGGTTTTTTTTTTGAATTCCTGGTACGTATTCATATTTCATGCATAAACATTGGCACACAAGCTCTATATTTGTACAAAGTATGCTTTCTTTGGTGAAGTGGGCTTCACAAATAATGTAAAATGCATACAGGTAGCATGCACCTTTCTTTTCCAGATTAGGCATTTTTTCTTGACAGCTGAGCCCGGCTCATGTTGTTATTGTTATTATTATGGTTCATGATAGCGTGCCTTTCACGCTCTATAAAGCTTAAAATTTTCTACACCATCCACCTTTTATGAAGGCTACTTTTCTATGGATGCGCTTATTTCTCTTTTGCTTTGTATTGTATGATTTCATTGAATAGTACAACTCGGAAAAAAGAAAGTTTTTACGTACAATGGCATCCGAAGCTTTATACACTGAACACTAATTATGTGCATAATGAAGTTGCTGATGTTGTTCTTTTGCTCTTTCTCTGAAAACAGCTAGACAAGTAGTAGGTGGTGAGCTCGGTACGCAACACCATAAATAATATTACGAAAAAGTACACATTTTCATTATGCTCCTTCCTTTGCTTTCAGTATAATTATATTTCAAAGACATTGTAAATAGCGAAGAGGAGAATAATAGCGAATAGGAATCCGTACTTTGGCAAATTAAAATGTTTTACTTTTTAATGTAGAACACCGAGACAAAAGTGTGAATAATAGAAAACGCACATACTTTACGGCTATTTCGACACGAATACAAACTCAAATATAAATTTTGTGTGAATACAAATAATTATAGTGTAACTTGATACGGCCCATTGAACATTTCCAGCACAATTATATCAGTTGTGCGATATTAGCCTAGAATCAGTCGGTGCGGTAATTAGAGATTGCTATCAAAAATGATGATAATTTGATAGTGGTCTCTGCCTAGGCAGCATGATATTAAAATTCAATTATGTGAGGGTGACCAAACAAAAATGACAACAGAGTAGGAAATTATTGGCATACAATATTAAACCGTATTTACATGAACGAGGGACAATATTATTTTTTGGGTGAAAGACTTGCTTTATGAATAATATTATACGAAAGCGATGCAACTTTGGCACCTTACAATCTAATATAGTTCATGGACATATGTCCGTACATTATCTACTGAAACACATGGCACGGCAGTATTCATGAAATCGTTATCATATATTTTATATGCACATATAAATGTAATGCATTAAACATGTTTCATGAACGCTTGGCAGGTAGTAAAAACTGAAAGTTTGATTTACCGTTTGTATATTTAAAGGTATACTATTTTTAAATGCAGATTATTCACAGTGCATTCCAAGTCCATGTGCCATACTGTTATGAGCATTTTTCACTTCATACTTTATCTTGCTCATTCCCTTTTCACCATTTATCACCCTCACCCAAACAATTCTTATTTTCTCAAGTTTGTTTTATTTGCCTCGTTATCATCATCACTATCATCACTGGGAGTTGAGCTGCGGTGATAAATTTATTTTGATACAGAATACGCAGTGTGAAGCCGCAGTATTATGAATGATGCTGGAAAGGGGATTTATGCCTATAGCGAGATACGAGGTAGGTAAATGTTAGGCCAAGATAATAGTCGACGTTTATGATGATGTTTCATTGGTATGTAGATGGCTGACTATTTTGTCAGGGACTGCTGCATGACTACCCACGTCTTCTATAATGACAAGCATAGCAAAAAATACAAAATTACATTCTCTTCTCGTCATTTTGGTAGAAAATTGTTTTTGCTTATTCCAGACAACACTAATGATACATGATGGGAGAGTTACTTATTGAGAGACTCAAATAAAGGCCGACTCTTCACCAACCAACTTCTCTTCACACTAGCAACCAACCTGTACCAGTTGTAGCTCAACCAAAATGCAATATGCTTCATTATATTTTTTACTTTGATACATCAGAGCATTGTCTAAAGAGCATTTATTTTTTACATCTCTATCCTCTCACAGGCATCATGCTACAAAGTTTCTTTTCTAGTAGACTTACTGATAGAGCAACACAGTGATTTCATTTCCATTAATGGACTAGTGAAGGAAAGGAAATGGAATTTAATACTTCCCATCAAGTAACGAATTTTGTTGCCTTAAAGCCTATATACAATGAAGTCATCTTCCAGAAAAATACTGTATCTTTGCCAATAAAAATCATAAAGCCATAATTCTGTTCATGAGAAAGAACGATGACATCACTTTAAGAGTCTCAGATGAAAAATCATCCATATTCTATACATAAAACACAAAAGCAATAAGCCATTTTCAATACTCCTGTGATAAAAGCATAAAAAAATTTATTAGCTACGTTTGAAGTTGCTTCAAAGTGGCGTGTTTTGAAGAGGCTTCTTGTACTTACTATTTAGTCACTGTTTCAATTATGTTGTTTCCATTCTAGCTCCTTGAGAAAGGGGCTATATACCTCGCATCAAGTTCTCACTTTCCGTTCAGCGTATTTAAGAATCTAGCGACTGTGTCTAACTTTGGTTGAATTTTCAAGAAATATCATGTTTTGCTGCACGGTGTGTATTTTGCGGTGCTTCACTTTTTGTCTTTTGTTTTTACGAATATGATTGAAAACTCAAAATTCGTATGTGCACGAGAATACATTTTTTGCGCGAGTTGCCTTGAACAAAATGTGTCGGTGATTCATAAATTGAACATGAACGCGACTTAACATAATAGTGTGTGCATTATGTACAATGTTTTGGAGTAGGCAAAGTATTACGAGTTTGGGCTACTGCAGCAAAGTAAGAATGGTTGTGTATTTTCCGCGTGCGAATTAAGATATGCAACACAACTTTAAAGGATACATAGTTTTATGCATTTTACGTTTTAGTGTCATTGTGGTTTCCTTCCACATGCAGCCAAAACAAAAGTTGGCTACCTATACGCTGTAAGAAACCAAACATGCATTTCATTTTAGCAAACAATAATTAGGCAACATAACCCATATACATATATCGAAATTCAAACACAATCGAATATTTGCCGAGAGGAATACTAATCACAGTAAGAGCATAATATTTAGTGAGTAATGTCATATTTGACTGTAAAAACAGCTTAAACTTGTGCTTATTATCATGTCTCAATGAATGTTATAATGTGCTATTGTACGCGGTTTGTTAACAAAAATGTAAGTGCTATGTACTTTTTTGTAATCTCCAGTATGGTACTAGTACATACTTGTGCACACTGAAAAGAATCACGTATGTATCTGTCCATTATCAAAAATGTTGACTGTTATATGAAATGCAAAGTAAAACATGGGTAAATACGAATACATGTATTGTCTGTACTTGTGCTGATTTTCATATTTGTTTTACTTATTTTGTCGGAAAGACTGTGCTCGGTTCTTATTGAAAAATTAGATTGTTTATGATTATCCTATTCGTCACATTTAACATTAAGCGGTGGTATGAATATTCCCTACATTTACAGATTTTTACCTATATCTAGTTATCAGTGAGATTAATGACTACCAACGCCAAATTTGGCGAACAAAATAATGGAATGCATAAACATAAAGTTTATAACAATAATTACTTTTTATTGAATTCATTGTCCATGAAGTTTAATTTGATTAATTTTTTCATTTGTCTAGATCGAATGGAGTCGTTTCATCTGACCGAACTGGTTGTTCCGCTAGAAAACTTTTATCACCAATAGTGAAAATCCATTTTCCTCATTTTATGAGAGTGCTGTTACTGTAAAACATAAGTGGGACAGCGACAACTCTGTGTGTACTCCTTCGAGAATTGCAGTTGTAAAGAGAGAAGCAGAAAAGTAGACTATCCAAACTTCATATCAAGATTGATTGATTACGCTCTGGTTCTGCATTTCCGTAAAACAGTGACAAAAGTAGAATTACTGACTGGAAGGTTGCTGAGACGAAGAAGACAGAAAAGCAAACAATCGGTGTGTGTACGTAGTCTGTTGAGTACACATTTGGGAAAGGCTTGAATTTCCGAAAGCCAGATTCGAGAGTTTACCAACCGTTGTTGTTACTTTGCTTGTGCTGCTTTACTTGGTATGGCTGGTGGTGGTTCAGTGTAAACGAGTGAGTTACATAGTTATTTGGAATTACAACTGTATGCGCGTGTGGTGCCGGTAGTTGAGGTTTAAATGTTTTATACGCAATGTACATACAGTAGAACTGCAATGTAGAACACGATAATATTGGATCTCCAGGCTAGTTTGCAAAATGTATGTAGGACCTATCTTATAGGAACATTTTTATTCGGTTCGACTTCTCCGTTCACAAAAGACTTCCATTCAAGTTGTTGGGTCATTCAAAGTATTACCTTCATCATCAGCATCACTATTCTCATCAACACACAAACACAAGACAAGTTGTGTGACATGACGCTGGAGTAAAAACAAGTTCTCCTCAACAAGGAGGGATACACTGGAGTGTGCATAATCGTAACTCCTATAATAGTTATCAAAGAAAACTACCTCTGCCACGATGGCCAGTTTTCGTGGTGCCTTGTTAAGTTTTAATAGCGGGTGTACTGCTATTGGACGTAATAGCAATTTCCCTGTTGGAAGCAATGGTAACAACGGCCTCGTCACATGGGTGGCCAACAAGGGGTTCACCGCCAACACACTACCATGTGGAAAGACAAACTCGCCTGTTATAAATTCCTTTATCAACTGTAAACCTATGAGCACGTTAGCCTGTAAACGATTTCCTATATTGAGCTTTAGAAGTAGTGGTAAAGGTAAAATCGATGTGTATTCGTTATGGAATCATGGAGTGGGACTTCAGACTAATCGCTCCTTCACATCCTCAAACTTCAAGAGTATTCAGCTACCTGTATGCATTCATCCAACAACAAGAGCCTCAGAAATGTCGGTAAGTGTAAATATGTACAAGATTTTCTCTTGCTATATCGCATACTACACCTAAACTAAAGTTCGTCCCTGTACAAGTTCTAGTGCATATGTATTACGTAACCAATTTGATATGCTCACTTGTTAAAAGTTAGCATAGCTCTGCCGCTAGAAGTATAAAAATTGATCAGCAGCACGTCCCCTTAGGTGGATATGTTCGTGATTTCAGGGATATGGGTAGGTATTAACGGTTTTTGGAAGACAAAACTTTCCTGATGGTTTTCATGGTTTGTTTTCACGCACACACCAGGATACATGATTTGCTTTCGTTCCAAATGTTGTCTTTCGATTAATAATTCGTGGGATCTCATTATAGCTGTAAAGAATAAATAATGCATACGGTAACTGTCGCGCTAGGCTGAAAAGCAATTCCAGCGGATTCGAAAATTATGATAGATTAAAGTCAGATCGAGAGTAGTGTAGGTAATCTATTCCACACACGAAAGGTGCTCGGATCACACGTTACTTATTGCATGTGACACATCTATTCATCATAACGCTTGCATAACAAATGTATGCCGAGCCCGTGGAGGGAAGAATAGGAATATTTGGCATGTGACAGGGAACATCTAGAAGTATAAAGTATTGTCACAGTATCTTCTCGCCTTTTTGTTTCCGAAGCCACAATTGAGTTACTTCCTTTAGTTTTAGTAATAATGAGTATTCATACCACCATTACGGAGTAAACCTCCAAATGCTACAAAAAAACGCATTAAACATTGCGGTTTCAGTAGGCGTTTTGCATCATGCTGAAAAGATTTTCCAAATTATTATGTATGTGTGGAACACGCTTTCAGAATTTGATTTGAACTGTGATGAATAGCTTCCTTCCTCGGCATAAGTAATTAATGGAAGGAGAATAAAAATGCTTTGCTTTCTCTTCTGTCGACTGCAATACGAGAGTCGACATTTTTGGAATGCAAAAATGCTCAAAATGAGGCTCGTTAAGGAACAAATAATAAAACGAAAAGACTGCTTAAAACGTGAGTTATTCAATTCCAGTCCTCATTCTATTCAACAACACAGTCTTTTCTAGATTTACTTGTAGTTTCTGTTTCTTCAGAAATGGGACCGCAAACACCATTCAGGAGAATGTCGTGAATAATTTGCTGATGCTCGTATTACCATTAAAAGAAAGGGAGAATGAGTGGCAACGTACTACCCGTACTACATGCATATATTATTTTAGACGGAGATTGCTGAGTGTAAAAGTAAAGCTTAAGTTTTACGATGGATAGAGTTTCAGTTGTCGTCGTGCCCGTAGAGGAGCAGTGAAAGGATGCTTTTTACTCGAATAAGCACTTTCACTAGTTATTTGGTTTGGAAAATAGCGTTTAGTTAAGAGAAAGAGAACGCTACTCATCCTTTCAGGCAGTCTAATGCGACTTGAATAGGTAGACGCTTTTACGTTACTCCTTTCTCTGGTCTCATTTGCACACGAAGACGACACAGTGGTATTATGTAACTACTGTAATGGAGTAGTGAAAACGTAATAAAAAGGAACATTGAAGACGCCTCAAGTCATTGGAGAAGGGAACTGTTGTTGTTAGCTGGGCGTTTACACTGTTTTTCTAAGTAATAACTACATACCAAATCGATTTTGTATTGTTTATAATTCCTAATGTGACGCTAACGACTTCACTTTCCCAGGATGATGGATCATTAACGAATGCTGCAGAATATGTTCCTTTTGACGCTATTGCACTGGTGACAATAGGTACATAATGACGTTATGAATATATAAGCAACATAAAATTTGCAATGACATGACACACAATGTTTGTGTAATTGTGCAAGATATATTCAAGCATCTAGACAAAAACCAATATTATCTGGCCACAAGGGCAATTTATAATGACAATATTCTGTAAAAACTATAAATTATGTTTCTTGGATGATTATAACAAGTTATACTGCACATTTAAGTATACTTGGCTAGTAATTTGACTCTGAAATAGGAGCCGTAAAGTCAAACTTTGTTTTATGTCTCATAAGAGAATTTTAGCGAAATCCTTCATTGCTGACAGGGGGCATGAATAACCTTTCAAATATCCAATGATATTCAAACATTTGATGGAATGGGCTTCTTTACATTTTGATCACGGGTTGGCTTTAATGCATGACACTTTTATCACCGTTTAATAGCATACTTAGGCAAATTCACGTCAAAGGATTATGGATAAAAATAAATATGAATTACA
>JAHZMV010004205.1:0-11976 GCA_027743765.1 Coecobrya sp. COE2 | reverse complement strand
ACGCCCTCAAAGAACAAGCTCTAATTAATATTAAATTTGGAAGCTTAAATTCCAATTTGCAAGAAATAATTTTGCGACTTTTAATTTTGAATACAATCTGACTTGATTAGTAATTTCCCACACCTACTTACTTTTCCGACATGGACGAAGACACCTCAATTACCTGCGAACAGTCTTAATAATTTCCATGAAGAATAATTTCAGGGACATTCTAAATTCGTATGTTTTGTACTGTCTTAGAAGTCAAAAGAAACTACGGTTTCGAACATACGTGCAAAATTTTAATCATAACTGTTTCGCTCGGATTGTCGGTTGTAAATTTAAGTTAAAAACAAGGAATAATTTGTCAAATAAAAAGCTTCAAGCATTGCAAGAAATTCTGACAGTAATTAACATTCTTTACGTTGAGGGTTGAAATAAATACGCACAATAGAATAGGGTGACGAGAGCAAATTTATACGATTGACTTACGTTCAAGTATCTGGGCAGCTTAAAGACAAAATATTAGCATTTTGCGTCTGCAAGAAAATACAGTCTACTATTACTAGCAGCCTCCTACACTTAAAATGAAGAAGCATTACACCCAATTCATGAATCAGCTATCATTAAAAAAAATTTTTCAAGTTCAGATTAGCCTGATCAATCTGTTCCTCAAACCATTCAACCCACTGCAATCAAGTTTAGATTACGACAAAATTTTTGAGGAAATCGAGCGCCCAAATGTAATCGAAGCGTTGCAACTAGCGCAATGGCTAAGCATAATCGTTCGAGCAGTACAGCTTTTTATTCGACTTCAAAACATGTTCTTTGACCAAGCCCATCTAACCGGCGACAAAATTATACTTACCAGCATTCTTTTCATAGTAGCTTCTATTTATCCTTTAATCATACATTTTCTAAGATTTCATACATATAACTCAGTCAAGCTTTTGAAAGCATTATTTCAAGAAAATGTTGTAAAATGCTCACTTCACTTGCGTCTTTATAGTCTAGCCGTACCTGTTATATATTTTCCGTTTACTTGCGTTCTGCTAGTTGCAATAACCTTATGAATGCATTATTTCAAGAAAATGTTGTAAAATGCTCACTTCACTTGCGTCTTTATAGTCTAGCCGTACCTGTTATATATTTTCCGTTTACTTGCGTTCTGCTAGTTGCAATAACCTTAACCGAATTTGAACCCATATCCTCAACATTTTGTCCCCTGCTGCGACAACATTATCCAATATTGTCCATGGTGCTAAGGGTAGTACTGCTTGGTTTTGAAATGTGGAATGTATCACTGGCTATGTTGATGGGATGTTTTATAGTATATGGCATAGTATTTGCGAGTTACATTGCACTTTTCACGTTGGCAAGTGGCGTGAAACGTCAAATTTGTTATCGGCGGCATTTGTGGACATATGAACACCAGACGTTAAAGGAATCCTTAAAATCCTACCAATGTCTCCAGATTTACGCAACAGTATTGAACGACACTTTCCAGCAGCATTTAGCGGTCCGTTTGAAAGCAATCCTTTTGTTTGACGCAATTATACACAGTACTGTAGTGATTAATAGACAGCTCAGGGCTACTACCTCATTTCCTGCTTTGATATCGGCAACATATGCGGCCCTGGCTGTCAATTTCTTTGTGGCATTTGGATACTATTTTCCGGGAAGGGTAAATACTATAAGTAGAGACATTTTGACATTCTGGAGACATGTTCTAGGTTCTAAATTGTGTGCAAGGAGCAATCGACTATTCCGAATTGAATTTGAGAGACGGGTTAGAGCAATTCGACATGTCAGAATTTTAATTGGATCTGTAAATTTCTATGAACGACAAACATCCCTTAACATTCTTGAGTTTCTTGTGTACCAAACAATTAACTTGGTTTTATTAATTAAAATTTAAAATATAATTGCAGAATGCTTCCTTACAATTATCTATACATTTTTATTCCATAATTCCAACGTTGGCTCTTGCAACTACTATGAAACCACAACCGTACTTAATCTTGCCAATTTTCGTCTTCTGCAAACAATAAATTTAGTTTTAATTATGTAATGAAACTACTAGAATACGTTACTACATTTTTTTAAACAAATACTGAAGTCTCAAAATATTGTGCTTTTGTTGATTGTCATCGAATAAATCAATGTCATTGTTTTTAGTTTTCGGCTTTATTTACAGCAACATATGATAATCGTATATTTCATAGTATGATATATGGTTTTAATAGACGTCTAAAAAGAATTAACAATAAGTACTAAATTGATTACGTTATTAATTCAAATTTAAAATTAATTGTGCTTTACCAACATAAAATATTCTACTGTAACTTTATCTATACATATACCTATATCGTTCGATTTACGAAGTTTATTGTAGGTAAATTGTATTGATTGTACTGTAGCATAGTAACAAGGCACATGCCGGAGTTTCTAAAATATCGAAATGTTAGTTTGCTTTACATGTATACAAAGGCTAACTTGATAGTAGTTTTTAAACTTATTGATATTTTTGTTGCCAAACTTTTTATTTTTCTAATAAATCAATAAAGACGTAATTTCATTGTATTGGAAATTAACTATAGTTCGGGGTATCTCAAAGCTGATATCTGCTATTTCATTTCGCATCCTCTAATTGTGGAGTGACGTTAATCTTTTTTGGCGAAGCGACATGTAGGACGTCCCTATGACGAAATGCCATTTTAACAATTGGAATTAGTGTCAGCAATAACTCAGTTCCAAAACTTATGTAAACAAACCGCACGCAGGAAAAGTACAACGCAAATATGACTTTTATATTTTTGGTCATTGATCCTGGAGTTAAATTACTGTCGTCAGCATATGATTCATTTATTTGGTTTTCTACCTGCTGGTTTCTTTCTAACCTCAACTAAACAAACGTTCTGACGGTTTGAAGGAAATATATCAATTTTTGTCCTTCACCAAGAATTTCCGATAAAGTGTAAGAGTCAATGCGTTTCCTCACCATCTCTGGGAGTACTCTACTAGCTCCATATTCGTCCAGGTTTTGCTAGTAATGAAAACCTGTTTGAGTTATTGATTCTTTCCCAACAGACACTACGTTGCCTTTTCTACCAGTTTTCAATTCCAGGTTTATCTTATGAGCCTCAAGTTCCGGAATTATTGCTGCTACTTTGTTACAGGTTGTAATGTTAGTGCTCCTTGCTTTAACACGATGCTAGCTTATCCGACTGATAAGCTGCAAGTTCAGTTAAATTTATATTGCAGAAAGTTTAACTATTCATACATTAGTCCATCACTGAAAAGTAGATCCATACGTACATCTGTGTATCCTTTACATATTACAATTTACGTACATATACATGTACATATAAACTCAGAAACCAAATTAACTGTTCTTGTTTTTCAAATTAAGCAAACGATTGAACTAAGTTTACCCAACTGAATTAAAGTGCGTACGTCTTGCAGATATGATTGTGTGTTTACATTAATTCTAAATTACCTAAGGGCAATATGATATTAGATTTGAATTTGAGATTGGTTGTTTGCTGTCTACCATAGGATGAAGCATGGATATTATAATTAGAGACATATGGATTTATAACACAAATTAATAATATATCCGAAAATAAGGTTTGTAAGCTAGAAAGAGTTTTCCCTAAAATTAAGCAAACATTCCATAACCAAACAGTTTCAAAATAATTTATTCGCTTTATAAACATAATTTTGGTAGGACGAAATTAAATAATAGCGATTAACTGATATTATTTAATAACATATCATTTATTTATGCCACCGAAAGCTGAATATATATATATATATAACTTGGTATAACAAAATAGCCGATTTCACGAACATGACATGCGAAAGCCTGGATTGGATAGACATACTTTGTCAACATGAATATATATGTCAAAAAACAGATAGTTTGGTATGGACTGTTATATTAGCTAGCAAATTAGAAATTTAAAACTGTTTTTCTGGAATTCATCGCGGAAATTATATCTGCTATGATTCAAACTTGTAATTATAAAAGGATAAATTCATTCGTTTTGGTTTACTAATGAAATTTCATAGGCGACATCATAATTTGCTGCTGGCTATTGTATGAGTGTTTAAACTGGTATGCATACGTGTCACCGAACTTCAACATTCATAAGAATCCTAGTCCCAGAGAGAGTCACTTGCAGAATATCATTAGTCATTTAAAATATTCTGATAAAAATATTTGCATTTAAGAAAAAAATATCCATCTCCCGGCAAAAGCTAATAATGGAAGCAGCACTAAAACGGTTTTACGATAAATTCCCCTTGAAAATCCACCTTAATATTCAAATAAAGGAAATATCAACCGTTCATCGATACCTAAACCCATTTCAGTTGACCAACAATCAAAATAAAATTTTGTTACTTTCAAAACGACATGTAGCTGGAAGATTGCTTCTAGCTCAACGGTTTAACGTTGTAATCAGGTGCATTCAAGTATTGATTCATTTTAGAACACTGTTTAGCAACCAGCAATCACTGAGCGGTGATAAAATTGTCCAGATAATATATATAATAATTCCAGCTGTGGTTTTCAACATTACCGCCTCATTTCTACGAAATGATCCGCAATCCATGGTAACCTTAATGAACTCTCTATTTATTGAAGATTCTGTGAAGTCGTCGTTGCTCATCAACTTTTTTGTTTCTACAATTCCCTCATTAACCCCAGTAGGTGTTACCTTATACGTTTTAATGATATATTTCACAAACTTTGAACCAATATCATCAACACTTTGTCCTTATCTTGGTTTGAGGATTGGTATGATTTGTTTTGAAATATGGAGTTTCTCATTTGTGACGTTGCTCGGTTGTTTTGTAATTCATTGCGGAATGTTTTCGAGCTACGTTGCGTTATCGGCGTTTGGATCTGAATTGAGGAGAAAACTCGCATTAGGAAATATTCAAAATAACCTGTGTCAAAAACTCTTGAAAGATTCCTGTGAATCGTACAGGCAACTTCAACTGTACACAACCACGACCAATAACTGCTTTCAAGGCGAACTTTCGTTATGTTTCAAAGCATCCATTTTGTCATTCATTATAATTCATATCCAATATCATCAACACTTTGTCCTTATCTTGGTTTGAGGATTGGTATGATTTGTTTTGAAATATGGAGTTTCTCATTTGTGACTTCGCTCGGTTGTTTAGTAATTCATTGCGGGATGTTTTCGAGCTATGTTGCGCTATCGGCGTTAGGGTCTGATTTGAGGAGAAAACTCGCATTAGGAAATATTCAAAATAACTTGGGTCAAAAACACTTGAAAGATTCCTGTGAATTGTACAGGCAACTTCAACTGTACACAACCACGATCAATAATTGCTTTCAAGGCGAACTTTCGTTATGTTTCAAAGCATCCATTTTGTCATTCATTATAGTTCATAGCGCCTTGCTGATCAACAGTGATCTTCGGTCAAGCACTTCTTCAAGTGGGTTAATTTTGGTTGTCTTCTTTTCGAGTGCAGGGTATTTTCTTATTGCAATTGGTTATTATTTTCCTGGAAGAGCAAATAATATAAGTAAGAGCATACTGCGGTATTGGAGGCAATACTTGGGAGGATACAACGCAGTTGGAATTGGTGAACGTAGATTTATTAATAAGTTCAAGAGACAAATAAGAGCTTTCAGAGAGGTAAAAATTCAAATCGGTTCTTGCAATTACTATGAAACTACGACTGCGCTTAACCTTGTTAATTTTATTCTCTTGCAAACCATAAATTTAGTTTTGTTGATGTAATGGCATATGAATTCTCTTATGTTATGACAATGTCCTAATAATAGTAAATACCAAATTTGTTAAATTGTGAACGATCTAACCATCATTACTGGATTAATAGCAGGATTAGTACTGACATTCTACTTTTTAAAAATATTTACCTATAGGTATAAATGTATGTTTCAGTAAAAGCGGTTTTACGTCGAAGAATGTATTAAATTCTAGAATTGTTTTGAGCTTGACTGATATGCGATGAAATATACTAAATAACTTTCAGAGTAATTTTAATACCTGCCCGTCACCAGTAAGTCATTATCAATATTTTAGAGCTTCATTATTTCGTAAATCATGACAAGGCTCCACAGTGTCCGGTAACCAAAATCGGAAAATTAGGTGGCCGTCCATTAGAACGTCCAAACATGGGTGGAGAGGAAATTTGAAATTTGGGCTATGGGGGTTTTCGACCACGGGGAATTCAAATAAATTGTTTTAAATGACGCCTGACCCCTCCAGAGGGGTCAAATTTTTAATTTTGAGGAAAAGGTTCAAAATTTGGGTTATGGGGTTTTTCGAACATTGGGAATTCAAATCAAATGATTTCGATATGTCATTCATTTTTAGGTTTTCGGTTTTATCTATCTACATATAACTACATATAAGGCACTGACGAAAACTATTATTACTTTTAATGAAAACGGCTTACTCCTAGCTAGTTACATACATTGACGTTTTCAGTTGCATATGGGTTTTGAAACCTATATTGTTCTCTTTAACACTGACCAGATTTGAACCTGTAATTCTTAACTGTTTAGCAGTAGCAGCAACAAACACAGACAGGCCATTCTCCACAAGTATATTTCATTTCATTTTCGTACCAAACGCCGCTGTGGTTACAGGTTTTTGTTTTAATTGTTGAGAGTTGATTATTCTAGTAGCTAAAAATCGCAGGAGAAAAATGTATGTCTCCGATATTCATTTCCCTGTTTTGGTGAAATGTTGAACTACCTTCACCGATAATTCGATGAGCAAAATTTACCAAGTCGGCCATAATACGATTTGAGAGCACTTCATTTACATCGGGTTTTCATGAGGAAGGAAGCAAAATGGAAATGCAAGGAAATACATGCAGTAAGTCCTGACTGTTTTGTACCTAAATCAAAAAGCCCCTTCTCATATCTAAGATTCCTTCTTATCTGATTTCTGTTTTCATTTGAGTAACAATAGTTATCGTCAGTGCCTGAATAATAGTGTATTTGATAATAGTGTATATCACAGTGTTTTATAAACATCTAAACAGAAAAGAAATACTAACTTGGTTGCATTATTGATACTATAAAATTATTTAATGTCATTACCAACATAAAATATGCTAGTGGAATGTTGGTGTACATATACATATTTCGATTTACCTATTTTATTGTAGATAAACACATATTAGGTTAATTTAGCACAGTAACAATAGACCTGTCGGACCTTCTGAAATAAAGTTATTTTGCTGATGTATACAGTAACTAGATCTTGTAAACTTGTGTATATTTTTGCTGCCAAACTTTAGATCTAACATAATAATAAAGTTTTCTTTACATTAGAAACTAACTGCAGTGCAGCGTTTCAGAGTTTGTCATTTCATTCCATATCCTCTAATTGTGTAGCAACCAGAATCTTTTTTGGGGAACCGACATGTATGACGTCACTATGACGAAATGCCACTTGAACAATTGGTATTAATTTCACCAACAATTCAGTTCCAAAACTTAAATACACAAATAGCAAGCAGCAAAAGTACAACGTAAAAATTACTTTTATATTCCCTGTCATTGTGGGCGGAGTGAAACTATTGTAATTTTCTCGGGACCCACTTGTTTCGTTTCCTATTTCTTCATTTCGTTCCAACTTCAACCGAACAAATGTTCTGACTGATTGAACGAAATATATCAGTTTTTTTCTTTGACCAAGTATTCCCGAGAAAATATAAGAGTCCATGCGTTTCCTTGCTAACTCTGGGAGTGGACTGCCAATTCCAGATTGGTCTAGGTATAGCATGTAATGAAAACCCGTTTGAGTGATTGATTCTTTCCCAACAGACACTACGTTTACTTTTCTGCCAGCCCTCAACTCCAGGTTTATTTGATGAGCCTCAAGCTCAGGAATTATTGCTGAAACTTTGTAACATTTTTTCATCTTTTCTTCTATTGCTTGCATCTGTCCCTTGCGGAATTTATAAAAGTCGATTTTGCCATTACTGTTCTCCATGGAACTAGCAACCAGACCCTTTCGTAATAGTTGTGTATTATTTATCACAAATTCTTTCGCACCGTACACAACAAGATCTGAGTGAATGCTAATTTGATCTTTTGGTGTTTCAAAATAATGCGGTGCTATTTGTTTAATTTTAGACATATCACAAGTAAATTTGGATGTGTCAAGACAATCAGCATCAAACTGATAATATGAGGATACTGCAAATATTGAAAACTTATGATCTACAAGCTGCGAAAATAGGGTATACGGAATTTCTTCTAGCGGTTGCATTAATCTCAGCATATTATCTTTTTGTATGCATTTGAGATCACCAGTGTACATATACACGCAGCAGAAATCAAAAATCGAGCAGCTTTTATATTTGATTTCACATTCTTTTCTTTTTTCAAACATACACGTAATTTATTCCAACGAGATTACTAATTAGAACATGATGAAAATGTGATATACCATTTGTTCTGCCTATTTATCATTCTAACTCTGATTAAAACCGGTTTACAGGGCGAATTTTTGCTCCGCAGTAAATTGACTTATATCGGCTGCATTGAAACCAACCTTACATTTCTTGAATAAGTAGAGTATTATATTAAAACTAACAGAATAAACAAGATAATGTATAAAGTGTGTCAAGTAATTGTAGCACACATGAAGGATTTGCACGAAAGCTTCTTGACCGTAGGTATATTAACATCCATACAGAATAAGCTGTAATTAATATTAATTTCGAAGAGGTAAATTATAAGAAATCGTTTCTCGTCTCCTAATTTCGAAAGACTGTAATTAGTAAATTAGCACACCTACTTACCTTTCTGACATGGAAAAAGACAGCTCAATTACCTACGACCATTTATAATAAATTTTACATTGGACAACGAAATGGCATTTCTAAAATGGCATAAAATTCTACTGCGCAATTAACCTACTGGACGTCAAACACAGCTTCGGTAACTGTGAACCTTGCTGTATTCGAATCATTTCGGATTTTGGATGCGGCGGTTGTAGCTGTATTAAGTTATAAACAAGCAAATACTTTCCCTAGAAAACGCTCCGGGCTTTAGAGAAATTTTATAAAAATTAATATTGCTTGAAAACGTTTCAAGAAATTATGTCCTTTCAGGGCAAAACATTGTCATTTGTGTAACCTAAAAATATATAATTACATACAACTTTTACATGCGAACGCTTACATTAAAAATGGAAAATTCTCGCAGGCAATTCAATAATCCGCCATCATTGAAAACAATTATTAATTTTCAAATCAAATTGATAAATCTGCTTCACAAACCATTCAATCCTCTGCAATATTGTCAGGATAATGATAGGATTTTTAAGGAAACCGAACATACGACAGTGTACCAAGCATTACGTATAGCTCAATGGTTCAACATAATATTTCGATCAGTACAACTCATTGTTTTATTTCAAAAGATTTATCTTCACCCAGCACATCTAAACGGCGACAAAATTTTACTTTCTAGCATTCCATTAATGGTTGCTTATATTTTCCATTTTACCATACATTTTTTAAGATTCTATACATATAACTCAATCCCACTCTTGAATGCATTATTTCAAGAGAATATTGTAAAGTCCTCGCTCCTCTGGCGCTTTTACAGTCTAGCCGTACCAGTTATATGTGTTCCGTTTACTTGCGTGCTGCTAATTGTTGTAACGTTAACCGAATTTGAACCAATATCCTCTACAGTTTGCCCTCTAATCCGAGAACAATATCCAATATGGGCCGTCGTGCTTAGGGTAGTACTACTTTGTATTGAAATGTGGAATATATCACTAGCCATGTTGATGGGATGTTTCATAGTATATGGCGTCATATTTGCTAGCTACATTGCGCTTTTTACATTGGCAAGTGAACTTAAACATCAAGTTAACCGTAGGCGTCCTGCGTGGTCATGTGTATTCCAGATTTTAAGTGAATCCCTAACATCCTACCAATATCTCCAGCTGTACACGACAGTGTTGAACTATACTTTCCAACAACATTTGGCAGTGCCTTTGAAAGCGTTCATTTTGTTTGACGCAATTATTCACAGCACTGTAGTGATCAACAGCCAACTCAGGGAAACAACATCTCTCCCTGCCTTGATATCGGCAACATATGCTGCCTTGGCTGTTAATTTCTTTGTGGCGTTTGGATACTATTTTCCGGGAAGAGTTAATTATATAACTAGGGGGATATTGATATTCTGGAGAAATCTTCTGGGGACTGAATTGCGTGGAAAGAATGGTCGGCAATTTCGAATTGAATTTGAAAGACGAATAAGGTCGCTTAGAGATGTTAGAATTTTTATCGGATCTGTAAATTTCTATGAACGAAAAACATCTCTTAACATTCTTGACTTTCTTATGGAGCAAACGGTGAATCTAATTTTGTTAATTAAAGTTTGAGATGCAATGCCAATCTATGGTTAATTGTAAGTGCTACCTAGTAACTCTATTAAATATGATTATATAAGTTTAATGATAAGTAAAATAGTCCATACAATATATATAATTGCAAATCTAAGTAAATGATCTTGATTTTTTAATTCACCAAACCATTTAATTTTGTTGGCTAAGCAGAATATGAGAGCCTACTTATGGTACCTATAGATCCTATTGAGTATATTAATTTCTGGCTACTTGGAAACAATTTATCTTGCTGTTGTAAGATATATTATTATGTACATAAAATGATAAAATAAAGATCAATCTAAAACACAGTTATAACATCAGACATGGGTATTGTGGTTTTGAGCTTGTCTGTAAATTGTATAATTTAAATTCTATCCAAAAGTAAAGTTTTTTTATAAAACAACTATTGTGTCAACATAAAAACCCATATTCCATAAGCAAACATTCGCAAATTAATTTCTCAGCTATATCATTATAATATTCATAAGCTTAAACTATTTAAATAATCGCAGTTATGTTATTAGCTAATTATACGAGAATTCTTATGCTACTAAAAGCAAAGATATATCTGAAATCGTTTATGCAATACCTACATAACATGGTAAACAAAATAGCCGATATCATGAACATAACATTCAAACCCACATACCGTATGTGTGTGTGGGTTGACATAGAATAATCTATTATAATGTTCTTGTACACATGAATATGTCTAACGATATGGAGATAATATTGTTTGAACAATCAGAAAAGCTAACACATTTTATTTTAACTATAACTGTTCAGCGTAATTATTCTTAAAAATTCTATCTGGCATGACTCAAACTTGCAAATTACAATTAATGTAATTTACATTAAAATTGCATGCTTTATTTGTTCACATTAGGTGTAATTTGACATGCGTCACCACAAGTTGCTGGTGGTTATTACAAGCCCATTTAAACTAGTATACTTACGTGTCAATGAAACACAAACTTCATCAGAATCCTTGTCCGAGAATCAGTTTTAATATTACCATTGGCCTCGACTATAAGAAATTTTACATCCACCAGTGAAAAGTAATAATGGAAGATATACTAAAAAGGTTTTACTGTAGATTCCCCTTGAAAACCCATCTTGCAATTCAAACAAAGGAAATTTCAACTTTTCATAGATATCTAAACCCATTTGAGTTGACAACCGACCCAAACAAAATTCTGACTCTTTCAAAAAGACATGTACCAGGAAAATTGTGTGTTGCACAATGGCTTAATGTTGCAATCCGCTGTATTCAAGTACTGATTCATTTCAGAACTCTGTTTAGCAAAGACCAGTCATTAAACGGGGATACAATAGTTCAAATAATTTATTTAATCCTTCCAGCCTTGGTATTCAACAGTACTGCCTCATTTCTAAGAAATGATCCACTATCCATGGCAACTTTACTGAACTCTCTTTTTATGGAAGATGCCGTTAGGTCATCGTTGTTAATCAACTTTTTTGTTTCAGCAATTCCCTCAATAAGCCCAGTAGTTGTAAGTCTATACTTTTTTATGATATGTTTCACAAACTTCGAACCAAT
>JAHZMV010004204.1:0-20801 GCA_027743765.1 Coecobrya sp. COE2 | reverse complement strand
ATATTGGGTTGTGCATGTGGCATACCAGTTGCCAGTTGGCTGATATTAGAGACAAAGTAAGTAGGAATGTGTATTTAACAAAAAAATGTTTTCCCTTCCAAAAGTGAAACGGTGCATGCATGCAAGATGGGAACGGATATTGGTGTTAAAATAGGGACATATTTGACACTCGGACTGACGCAATTCATTTCATTTTGTTAATGAAATTATACAACTCTACTACGTAGATAGATTGCGACAAATATGTTGTGGATTTCCTTTAAACATAATTGATTTGGCAATGGCGACATTGTTGAATTTTACACATATACCTGCATGCCATAACCTATGACAAATTTGCGACAGAACGTGTTGAAATATTTCTGTAAGTTTATGATAAATATGGCATGGGGGACCGATAGAATAGACTGGTTCGTTATTGGTTGTTTTCAATTAATGATTGCCAAGCATAAAGGTTATAAAATTATTATTATTTCTTATATTAACAACCCGACGATATCAGAATTTACGCCTACTTGACATTCAACTTGAAGGGATAATTGTGTCAACATTCCAATAAAATGTCACAGACAAGCAAAGAATATTATTGTTTCTAGTAAAACTAATATTATGAAGAATTGTCACATGTCTCCACTTCCATTTGGTTATCAGGAAGAATGGAAATATCAACTTACTTATATAAGCTAGGAATTACATTATTATAGGTCATTCGTATTATTTTTTGGCATTTTCTTTTGTCCATTCCATACATCTTTATAGTATGCTTTTATCATTCCAGTATTGCTGTCGTCAACATTAGCCATCATCAACAACGCGAGTTGTTTCAAGTTACCGCTTACATCATTCCTGAAATGACATAAAAACATACTATTTTTCGTCTTAAACCACACTCCATTTGGCACCTGTATGTAAAAGCATCCCGAATCGGCCGAACTCGATGTACTATAGAGATAGATAGGAGTTCAACCAGGCAATGTTGCTAATCAGTAAAAGAGGCAAGCAAGCCGCATCAGTCTTAATTTACAGTATACGTAAATATTATTCGCAACTGTTGTTGTAGTGGTATAGGAAAAAAGTACGCAAAAGGAAACAACTTTTCTCCCAGCCTTTCCTCTTTCCAGCTATTTTGGTGGCGATGCCTTCCCAATCCCGTTCCTGGTCTTCTCACATTTGCTCTGGCGCTCTTGAAGTGAGACAACGTGCACGCGCTTCTCGTGCAGAATATACAGTGTACCAGTGAAATTCGTCGTTGTATCCTTACTTTCACCAGCCGGGGTGAACTGAGACATTGAGAAAATCTCTTTTAAGTGTACATCTAACAAATTACTTTGGCTTATTTGGATCAATACACAAGGTAAGCTTGGTTTTATTTACATATATCCTTCTACTTTTCAGAATATCTCAAAGCAGGCATTTTTGTTACCTCTGTGGATTAGTTCAACCAACATTAATTATATTTTGCAATCTACAAAAGCATAACTCTACTTTAAAGTAAATTAGTACATGATTGAAAACTCTTTGTCACTTCAAATACATACGTCATCCATCAAATCGAACAAACCAATTTCTGATATTTCATACTCATTCTGTTTACACTGACGTAAGCACACGTCAAAAACCAGAGTACACCACTGGGCTTTCTAAAAGAGATATAAGCAAATTTGCTTTGCTTACGTCTTTGCCATAACTATGATTGTTAAATATTCATACGGGAAAACTGAAATAGTAAACTGAAGCTCGCTCACATATGTAATCAATGTTAAGTGCAGTAGCTGTAGACCTGTAGGTTCCATGCAGATATAGCATGATAGTTCGATCGAGATGATGGATAGGCTTTAGTAATTCAATCTGTATACACCCAAAACCAAACTTGGTATGTTGGCGTTATTTTTATCATAGTAAAAATAGAATACTGTAAACCGAATAATCGAAAGAGGTTGCAAATATCCATCACCTCTTGTGCCAATAATAGAACAACGGAATATCTAATGCGCTTCAATATGTTCTATGTATGAGGAACTTGATCCCTCATAAAATTGTCATTGACTTCCAAAGAAAGGGAAACTTTTAGACTTACACTATGCTTAATTAAATTAGTAATTCTGATTTTTGCATCTTTCCACAAAAAATCGTAAGTAGTTTTACGTACACAGGATTAACATAATTCTAATCAAATAAGTACGCAGATACATTTGAGCAAGTTGAATTGTGAAATTGTTTCCTTTCCATTTAAATGATACATCATTATTTTATGTTTACAAAATAAATAAACAATTTACAGTTTTTCCAAGTAAATGAAGCAATTTTTCCATCTATATTTAAACGAGATTGAAGGAATATTTGTTAGCTTTTCCTTTCCGCAATTACATTCGGCATACCTTTTCAACTAGATAATCCCATAATGAATGCATGAACACTACACTGGCAAAAATGTCGCTTAAAAAGATATGCAAATTGAGTTAAACATTTATTTCGCTGAAAACTCCCTTCTTTTCCACGATTCCCTAATAGTGTGGGTGAAACTAAACCTTCCTACTCAAATTTCTACATTTAACTATTTATGGTTTCCATCGACTTCAAACGAAGCCTCTGGTTACGATTGCCTGAGTTAAAATTGTAACAGTCAACTCAAAATATTTTCAGATTAGGTAGCTTAGGTTAGACGGATACACAGCACTGTGTGAAAAGATACTGGGCGGAATGTAAATAGTAAATAGGTTACAGTGAGGTGGCTCTCACAATTCCCCAGAATTATGTTTCCAAACCATGCATAATCCAGAAGTACAAACCCATCTCATCAGAATCTTTAATTTTTCATTTAGTCTCCGCAGTAATGCATTCAATTAAGATTTTTCACAGTATCTGAATTGGTTCGCTTTCTAATTACTTTCACTGTCGTAAAATCGTAAACCATTTAGCTCAGTGAGGTTACAATTTAGACGAGAAGGGAGGGAAATCATTACCCCGTTATTGCAGGGATTTGTGAAAAAATAGATTAGGTTTACAACAATTACCGTATCGTAAGTCGAGTAATGAATATCATTCTGCCTACTTTGTTCTCTCCGCTGGTAAGATCCTTTTCCCATCTCGTCACATTTCATTTGAGTAGGATTGGCTTATTTCTCTCCGTTCCAATCAAATTTCCTTCAGGTAATTGGAACAATGTTAAGCTCGGCAATAAACAGTAACATCTTAGCTAATGCATGCGTATGAGGAAAGGCTTAATTTAATACGAACGAGCACTACACGACATTGTACATAAAAATCAGCATATAATCTTATTACTAGTCGTTTCGTTCCTTCTTTCAGCATTGGTAGACATTTTCAAGAGACTCTTCACTTTGATTAGATACAACGCACACACATATACACAAAGCCATTATTTCAAACAACTGTAGGAAAAGAAAAGCCAGATTACTCTCATCTTTTTTTTAGGAAAAGGCAGCAACAAGCAACCAGTAGCAAACATGTTATTTTACTCAACAAATATGATTTTTGCCATCTCTCAATAAAGTTTTCATGTAAACTTGATGTAATGTAATAAGTTTCTACTAACAAGTATCACCACCAACAAGATATAATATAGTAATATAGTTATCAAGTAAACCTTATAGTAAAGCGATCGATATCCAAGCGGTACTGGCGTTGGTGGTGAAAGTCGCATTATAGTCCACTGGTAGAACAGCAAATCCTCTACACGTGGGCGTATATAGACCTTTTTGCAACATCATGTCTTGTCTACCTACCCAAGAATCTAGTGAACATAAGCCGTTTTGTAGTGCCTGTGTAGTGGAACCATTGTGTGTTTTATATAGGACATGAAAATGATGAGGGTAAACACGGATTTAAAATTGATACCGGTAAGGATGGGATCTTGAGAGAAAGTAGTGGTAGTGTATTTTGCACACGAAACAACCATATTTTTACCCTGTCAATTCACCCACTCTCCATATTTTTCTCATTCTCGCTCTTCACTTTCATATACTCAGGTCGTGATGAAATTCCCTGGCGTATGTGCTTAGGCACACGTACAAAAACAAACATGAATTGAATAAAAAGTTCAAGTGGAAGAGATTTTAAAATGATCTTTCAAGCAAAAAGTCAGCTAGTCAGAGCATTCATACATATTTTATATATTCCATTAACCAAGATCAAAACTTTTTTGTATTTTCAGCAAGCATACTTTTTCTCCAATGATCACAAGAACAGAAAAAATGGCAGATACGGAATATTGCATCTCATCATCTTCCAGCGACGATGCTTCCAGCACCGCATCCTTCTCCATCTTACCATCTGCATCAATAAAAGATGATAGCACACATTGTAATTGTCAGCAAAGAGCTGCTACAAACAACTGCTCATCCAGACAAAAAAGTAGCAAAAGGAACATGATCAGCACAATGTCAATAACCAGCCCTGTATTTCTCGTCGTGATTATGTTAGTTTTCATAAGCTACTTTACCTGTTGCGTCTCAGCTTGGCCTATTCTTAATCACCGAAGAACTTATAACTACGCTCCACCTTCGGTAGTAATTCCAGATTATAATGAGCTGGTCGACATCAACCAGTGGGCTTTGGCTGCACAGCCAGATAATTATTACGACACTTTGCCAGCCCTTCCTCTTCAGCAGCAGCAAATTGATCAAGACGGATATGACGATGAACCGATTTACGAACAGGTAAGATTTACAGCGACGGCATAACGGGGTATTGAGAGATTCTGTGACTTTAAACAACAAAATTTTCCTTGTTTCCATAAAGGAGCCAGAAGAGGAGACCTATCAAATGCCATTTTTCGGCCCCATCATGGATCCCGTCGAGCCTGAAGAAGAACAAGAGCTGGAAGATCTGAAACACCAGCAACCCTTTGTGTACGAGAAGCGAATTCCTTCCAATGTTGCAGCTACCGTAAAATCTGCTGTTGCATCCCCATCAGCCACCTCTTCACATCCTGCAACCACCCCTGTACCAACATCCCCATCCAGCACCCCCAGCAGCAAATCCAAAGTAACAGCAGGACAGGCACACCTGGAATCTGCACCCAGGAAAGCCATCAACAATGGGCAAAAGGAAATTGCAATGCTGAGACCACCATCAGGAAAATCACATCATATTCAACTGGATGAACCAGAAGACCTTAAGATTTCTGTGGCGCAACGATCTCCTTCCAATGAGAAGCCATCGGCTTATGACAGACTACGAAAGTACTTGTCCCTTGATGATGCATTGAAAAAGGTAGGTCGTTATAATTCATTACTAGTAGTCAACTTATATTAGCAGCTTATTTACGTAACAACTTGTTAGAGGATTATCTCGCATTGCATGGACCTTCAGAGCTATTGTAGTGCTTTACAAGTTTTGCTTCTTTTTTTTCAAAACAATTGAACTTTGGCATTTCCATTTTATTCAACCATTTTGCCCCATACTGATGTGTCATTCTTGTCACCTTCAATAACTTTTGAGCATTCTTTATCAGTACTTGGGTATGACATTTTCGTTGCTTTTGTTCATCCCTCCTACAAAAACAACCAAGATATATACTTTTTCCATTAAAAATCATCCGTAATAAATCTCTGCCACATCCGTTCATTAGTTTGCGTAGGATGATAACAAGGCTTTATGAAGGTTGGGCTCGTGTTGATTATTTTACACCTTGTTGGTCATTACATTCAATTATCCTGAAAATAACTCGAGATCAAAGAACCAACAGAGCACAATATTATCTTGTAAAACACCCACTCTCGTATATTATTCATGATGATTGAAGGATACGAGGTGGAAATAAAAAAAGAGTAAAGCAGCGTAATACACGCATTCCATCAAGCTCTATGGCGAAAGTTAACAGGTGAAAGTGTCTATGGAGGGAAAACAACAAAACCACAGCAAAAATATCAGTCAAACAAAACAATAAACACAGTGTGGGACCACAGAACCACTGATATACATAGTAGTGAGTCATGTCGTGATGGATGAAATGTACTGAAAAGTTGTATAGAACGTGGGCGCTCGCTGTCTGCGGTTGTACTAGATGTTATTACAATTACATGATATGATCAAACGTGAATGGGTACAGAGTAAAAATGAAAGCAGCATAGACCAAATAACCCCCGGCTGTTTTCACATCCACTCAACTCCCCATACCACAACGGTGCCTCCCCGCCTCCAAAAGCAAAGTATATTTTTTGCATCCAATATATCAAATTCTGTCTTTCCTCGGGACAGCTTTTGTACACTGTTTCAATCGAGAGAAACAATATAGCAAAAGCTAATAAGGTCCGAGTCGGAATAAACGGAAATATTAGCACATTAGAAAACACTAACAAAAATTACTCCAATCAACCATAATTTCGTACAGTCATGTGTCGTCTATATATTATGTCCAGTTGGATCAACGCTTGCATTTCTCATCATTTCATCCAATGCCTTTGTAATTTGAGCTCAAGCCCATTTTTCCATTTACGTGTGGAATGTACTGGAATGTACTTTGGGATTACAGAGGAAAGTAGTATTTTGTGTTGTTTGCTCAGTACAAATATTCCATTATCATGAAAAAAGTAAAACAATAGAGAAACGGGAGCTGGTTTAACAATTTCTCTTAGAGCCTGGAGCATTCGCCAAATAAAAGAAGGCTACTTGTTTGCTTCTTGGCTGAGCTAACATTTCTTTCTAGAGTAGTGCGCCGTGTCCTCCACTTGCTTTGCCACCTACAACCAACCTCTGACCTTTTTATTTTGCAAACTTATTTTTCTCCTTTTTAAGGATACTGGAAAAGTATCAAATTGTTTATGCGACACCGAACACTAGATCGTCTGAGGGTGCGACGATGGCGGAGTCGGGGTGGATCGTACAGCTCATTTAAGACAGTATCGAACTTGCTCGAATAAAAGTGTGTACGTCCCTTTTAACATTATTGAAAAGGATACTACTTCATTGTAGCGTGATATATATAGCGATACCTGATCTTTACACATTGTTCACACGCCCACACAAAAGGAAATGGACACCTGAAAGGGAAGCCATTCGTTAATAAATAAACAAGTGTATATCCTTAGTATAATGATTAAATGAGCACTGTGCACCAGCTAGAAAAATTGGTGAAATGTCACCACCTCGCCCATATTCTGGAAAAAGCTCATATAAACACGATAATGATGTGTGATGTGATGATGAGTGGCCATAAAACTTTCATCTCACGAACCAAACGAGGCTCTTTCAGCAATTTCCTGTCAGTTAAAAATTCATAAAAGAAAAGAGCAAAGTGGAAAGCTCGTCAAAAAAGGGAAAATTGGAAGGGACAGATTGAACAAGAAAACGTACACAAATAAGCTCATTATAATTTTACTTTTATCCTTTTCTTAAAAAATGTAAGGAAGGAAATCGTGTTAGGTCAAAGGTTGACGCTTGTTTGGTAACAAACAGTGGAGGAGTTTGGGTGGATCAAAGAAGTAGACTATATACTATCCAGCCTTGGTCATGGATTACTGGTTGCGCATGCTGGCGTCAGTGTTTGTGTGGGATGAGTATATATAGTCCCTCTTTCTTTCTCCACTCTTGGCAAAATGATCATGTCAAGGGCAGTTGTAGGTCACTCGTTTTGTAAAAACAGTATGACAACAAGTACTTGCAGCTTTTCCCTGAATATGAGATGACGGATGGACGTAAATAAGCTATATAAGTTGGTTGTATAACCGAACTCCAATGGCTCCCACTACCACCCACGCACCATACAGCTTCCTTTTCATGCTCTTTTATCTCCAGCATACTACTTCAACTTATTTTATGCGTCCATTTTGGTTAATCCTCTAGTTTGTAGTCATATTGAAAAGTACACAATTCTTTTGTCAATTATTCTCAAATAATGGTGAATATATTAAATGTTGGGAAAAATTGTGTTTGATAAAGGTACAGTCAACATTAGTTGATGACGTGCCATTAAGTTAACTAATCAGTCACAGTTGATATATGCTGGTAAAGCACGAATTAGTTTCATTTGCGTGGGTCGTTTGCTTTCTCTCTGACAAGACCACGAATCAACAATCAAATTGTGGGAGGCCAGTAGTAGGACACAGCTGGATACAGGAATTTTGTTCTCAATATGAATATTTTACCACATAAATGGCCGTAGCCAATTTCATGTATATTTATTTTTGCCCGCTACCGTTGCGATATCCTTGTTAAATTAAACCAACTCATTAGTAGACTACCAAATGGAAATATTAAATTTCTCTTCATGTGGGTGGATATGCAAGCTGGAAGAGTATAATTACCGAGAGAAATGTAACAAAGCTACTTTCATAGAGAATGAAATGAAACATTAGAGTTGAGCTCCTTGTTAAAGCTGATACCTCTTTCTAGTCTTTACAAGCTGTAATGACTCAATAAGACTTTTTTTACTTTCAACTTTGTTTTCATGCTTTCAAGCCATTAAAGTTTTAATCATTTCTTTGATAAAAAAAACAAACTAAAGGGATTGCCGAATTTAATACCATTCCTGACTTTAATTTTTTTACACTGGAGTGGAATTAGTGTTCAGTGCTCAAAGCTCTTTCGTTCTTTACATAATATGAAGCCTACATGTTTCACATCGCCCACTATAATGCAAACATTGCCAATTTTTGTGGAACTTTTATCATTGTGAATTGAAGTATACACAATTCTACAAGTCAATCTAGAATTTGTCATTAAATTCACTATACGAAATGAGGTACTTGTAGATTGGAGGCATATATATATATGTTGTACTTATTTGTTGCCAAAAATACTAATGCGTGGGAGGCAAAGAAGAAAAGTTTTATTATGGAAACTCAAGAACCGTATGTGTACTTTCATTAAAAGCTATTAGAAAGAGCTCGCTTTCATTTTTAATTAAAAGTAGCGAAATGGAAACAAACAATAGCTTACTTGTTTACGTAAAAAATCAACGTCAGTATGGCTGTCTACCAAAAATAAATATTATATAGGAAGCAGCAGAAGCATTATTTTCCTATAAAGATCATGATTCCAAATTAATTGAAGCTTAACTTTCCCCCGACAGTTTGTAATAAAACGTGTCATGATAAAGTTCCAATTTGCTTGTTTGCACTCTGTAGTTTGCTTCAAGATATTTCCTCTAACAAAGATATGTCACTATGTTTGATCTACTGTGTTTAATTAAAGTTAGTTATTCATATATGACTTTCTCTTCATTTATTGCAGGAGTACCAGCAAAGACGAGCGAATGCAATGAATCGTCACCATGCAAAGAGAGAATCCATCATTACGGACAGCGACAGTTTGACGGGACAGCTAAACAATTTGAAAAAGAACATGGATTAAATAAATGATAATGAACCCTGTACTTTGTACATGGTAGGGACAATGGCAATGTGTACCAAATGAAGACTTTCAGAGAAAATTCAATCATTCTGTGTAAAATGAGACACTTTTATGTTTATTCAGTTAAACTGGGAAATAAAACAAGACAAAAAATTTATAGTCCCTACGACTTTTTATGTTTCAAGTCATTGGTCACAAAAACAAAAAAATGTTTCATGCCAGATCAAGTCTTAAATGAAAAGTATTTAAATAATTACAAAAAATATATACTCCAAACTTGATAAAACATTTTTACATATTATACTTTCTTCATATCCATAAATGGCACACATTTATAATCATACATGGCCACTGTGGTCATTCCCACAAAAGCGCACCAATGTATATGAACACCTTAATACCTGAGAAGACAAATACGAAAACTACGTATTATTACCTAAGTTAAATTTTCAACATTTTAAAAACACCCCAAAACATTTTATCACACCATCATCTCCTGCTGAACATTTTTGAAATACGGTTTTTAAAAGAAAATAAGATTGAAAGTGATGAAATGGGGTTGGAGAAAAAATGAAACCGAAACGGTTTCGGGAAACGAATTTAACAGTTTTAGTAAGTACGCCGTGAAAATGTAATGATGATTGATTGATTCATTATATTAGGATGTAATGGTTTGTGTACACCGCATTGATTTATACCAAGTTGCTGGATTTTAACAAATTTTTCAGGAAAAAAATCTGTGAATGTCGGCATAAATACTGACTGAATTAATCTAAGATATTGATATTAGGATGCAGAGATTTTAATTTTTACCCTTATAGATTTAATGACTAAATATAAGATTCTATAAAGCTATTTCAGTAGTTTACACCTTCTTTACTATTTGTAGTTAATTCTTACCGTAATTGTTAAAAATAATAATATTTATCTGACTCAAATTTTAAACGAATCGCCAGTAGCATATATACATGTACATTTTAGTTAATAAAATACTAATTGTTAAATTTGGAGAGAATTTAAGCAGCCAAACGTTTACCCTACTATCTAATGTATATCTATTGTTAGAAACTATATTTTTAAATAAACTGCGTTTAAGAAGAAAAATCACAAAACACATTCTTATCTATACTACATTTTTTGAAGAGTACATACTTCCGTCATAATGTGATAATTTCATGCTTTTTTTCCTGCTCGGCTGGTGCTACTCGTTATAAATGTTTTAAAATGCTAATTTGTATGATTTTTGTTTTACTAGCAATCAATTTTGACTAGTTACTGGTAAGATTAACAAATTACAATACTTGGTCTTTTGCAACTAATTATTATACGCACATATCTCATCGTCAGTACATTTAATTAATTACCAAACTGTTATCCTATATGAATGTATTTATATTATACGTTAGTTATATTTGGTATCCGTAAATGAGTAATCGTTTTTCGTTCTTGAGATGTCAAATGGTTTAAAATGTATCAGTCATCAGTAAATTATTGCATAAGGAGGACTGCATGTTAATTTATAGCATTTATTCCATAAAACTAGAAATATCCATACGTACTTAATACTACTAGTAATGTAAAATTAAGTTTTATTTACTCAAGTTTCAAATTCATGGTACAAGGAGACCTCTAAGACTTACTTGCTACATATTCACTTGTTGTTGTATGAATGTTAATTTTACCTTTCTTTTCATTTCATACATTTGATTGTTTAGAGTAAGTTTGTGTGTGATTGTTTTGTTGGATTGTATGAAACACACTTAAACACTAACGGTCCTGGAAATGTTTATGTACTGAATCGTTTTACTGAATTAACTGTATAACATTCGTGATTCCATATGTCTTGTTAAACATGTATTACAGTTTGTATGTTTATTAGAGGTAAAGTAAGAACTATCGATGACCCACCCTATTCTTGCTGTTAGTTGAAAGAAAAACGAATTGCATTAAAAATACAAAATAATTGGCTACACTAAAAATTGTTGAAGATTTACAGTACAAGAAAATGTTTAACTCTGTTATTTTTTATTCAATGAAAACGAATTTCATTGACAGTTTTGTTTTTTCTCTTTGTAAAAATAAAATGTTAAATTGGCAACATTTAAAACTAATCAATGCTTTTATCTTTTTATTTTTGCATAAAACCTTCATGAATCACAGGTACGATTTGAACTGAAAGGCACATTGCAAAAATTCCAAATTTGTTTTCTGTTTCACAACATGGCCAATTATTATTTGGTTAGTGGTTCATTAAAATCCACACGTAGGAAAGATAACCTTTGAACTCTGGCCAAAGTCCATTAAGCATTTAATTATGGCATTTTGTTATGGTCTTATACTTCACCTGATTCTATAAAAGGAAAATATATTATTTGCTAATCATCCAAAAATTTATGAATCGAGTGATAATTTTGTACAATTTATTTTCGTTTACGTCAACGAAAGTTTTTCCTTTGTGAATCCATCAGTTAAAGTAAAAATAACTATTATATACAAAGATAGCAGATAATTCTGATTGCCTAACATTTTTTAAACATTTACACGCGCTGCATAAAACATAAAGAAACCAAAACCATATTTTACAAATATGACTTTACATTTATGACAATTGCTTAACTGAATATATTTTCAATTTTCATTTTGCAGACATGAATGTAAATATTAGCAATCAATAAAATAAGTCAAGTCACAGCTGAATGGCTTATCAATTTATTGAAATTAGAAATAACAACAGGTACCTCTGTCTATTTACATGCTCGTGCTGTGGTGACGATATTGCAGATAACGTTCTGGGGTAAAATGTTAAACTGATAGTTAAAAGAAGGTCAACTGGAGACAACTGGACTAAGGATAAAAGATACAAGTGTTTACAATAAGTACACAAACTAAATTGAAGTAGCATGGATGCGTAATCTGTTTTTGTTGTTGCCCATCCTCCTTTTCATTATGGTTCATTTAATCAAGTAATGTCAGCGTTTAGCCACGAGTTCGTTCGGAATGCTCGCGTCGTCTATCCGTCTGTCTATCGTTAAAGATGGATTAAATTTGCTCATAGTCATTAAAGCTCCAATTATTATTACTCTTAAATGTCACTACAATTTCTGGGGCTACTTTATACAACCAATTTTACGATTTATTTTTATTTTTTGTCTCGCAGCAAAACGTAATAGACAATTCATTGGTTGTCTGCAAAGATTATGCATTTAAAATTTAACTGTGTTCAGTATAATTCAATATGAAAAAGCTGTCATATTATTAATGAATTCTGGACTTTGTATGAATGATTGAGAACTTTTTCGCAACTCAATCACAAAACATGTTTACGACATGACATGGGTCTTAAATCTTTCAGTCTCAAGATCGACCATTGATTATTATAGATATTGATTACGGTCAACTCGTCAATTACTTTAATTGTGGTTAGTTCTTGGTATTCTTTCAATAGTATGGTATTTCTCTGCAAACAACGAAAGTAGGAAAACCAGACAAAGAAAGCAAGGACTGGACTACTGGAGATAATTGTTTTAATTGTTGTAGTTGTTTCCGATTTTAGAAATTGCATACAATCGTTAATGGTGTGTAAAAATGGCTAACGATATATTAACTCCTGAAGAAAGGGTGGAAACTAAAAGTTTCTTTTACAGAAGAAGAAAACGGGAATTGACAGCGATTTTTGTGGCTGTTCTGGCTTATGTATCGTACATTTTATTTCTCAAAAGTTCAAATAGTCCGATTGTTGAAACCCGGAACGGAAAATTGATAGGGTCAATTGCAACGTCTAGGATTGGTCGAGAATTCTACGAGGCAAGCCTTTAATTTTTGCATTTCAAGCTTTAATATTAAATAATAATACGAAATTTTAAGTATTCTTCCATTGCCCCTACTAATAATAGTTCAGCGGAATTCCTTATGGAGAACCTCCTTTAGGAGAGCTACGTTTTGAGGTTAGAAAAACTAAATATTACACTAAATTGATTACATAAAAATTTTATTTGAGCTATAAATGATTTTTTACTCACAGCCACCAAAACCATATAGCGACTGGCAAGGGGTCAGATCTGCAAAAATTGGTGGTCAACAGTGCTTCCAGATTGATGTTATCACGAGCCTAATGTTAGGATCGGAAGATTGTCTATATTTGAACGTGGCCGTTAATAAGGTATGAGTTATCGAAATTTCAAAATAAACACATTTATAAACAATTAAAATATATAAATGTTTGGTCTACTTTTCATCGACTAACCTACTGTGTTACCTATATTTCTATATAGAATGCTTTTGATGAAGGAAAGAAATTGCCAGTGATGTTTTGGATACATGGAGGTGGGTTCCAATCAGGGAGCTCTGATATTTACCGACCTAACTATTTTCAAGATGAAAATGTCGTACTCGTTAGTGTGAATTACAGACTAGGCGCATTAGGTCATTATATACCCAGTAAAATATTAAAATTAAAGAAAGCGTAGTAAAATATGTATGATAAAAGTACATGTTATTGTTGTACATTTCTAACAGGTTTCTTGAACAGTGGAGATAAATTGATACGAGGAAACCAAGGAATGCATGATCTCGTGGTACTTAATATTTTCGTCAAAACTTCCACATCAAAGTCTAATATTTATATTACATTTCACACCAAGTTTTTCATTGAAAATTCTGATATAGGTGGAGCTGTACATTACTTGATGCTGTCACCGTTGGCAAGAGGTAACTTGTTTCCGTTTTAATTTCCTATGATTAATATTCATCAATGCTTAGATTAAGGATTCATCATGTTGCTTTCTCTCGTGTTCAGGTTTATTTCACGGTGCCATTTCTCAGAGCGGTTGTGTCCTCAATACATGGTTGTACAGTAGATTTCCAAAGGAGCAAGCCAAGAGCTTGGCTGAACGTGTGAATTGTCCTATTGATACTAGTGAGAACATGGTTAAATGTCTCAAGAAAATTGATCCGCGAGAAATTGTTAGAACGCATATTGAAATGACGGTATGCAAGCGATGAACAAAATTTATTTGTAAACGCTAAAGATTACTATTTTACTAAATACTATTATCTACATACCTATTTCAAATGTAATGCTTATTGGAATAGGTTCCNACGGTATACAAGCGATGAACAAAATTTATTTGTAAAAGCTAAAGATTACTATTTTACTAAATACTATTATCTACATACCTATTTCAAATGTAATGCTTATTGGAATAGGTTCCACCAAGACCAATACTAGGAAAATATGCACCATCAGTCGAAGCAGTAAACGATGAAACGACATTTTTACCCCAGGAACCAATTAAAATGCTACGAGAGGGCAACTTTGCACATGTACCTTGGTTAAGCGGAGTCGATAGTGAAGAGGTCAATAGTCAAATACAACATTTATAATTTTTTATAACATAAATACAATTATTTATTAATAAAATTCTTTTTCTTCTCAATATGCTTTCACTAGGGACTTCCTTTTGCAACAGGTCAGTAAATAAAGTGGAATAAAAAATGATTGCATGCACGCATGTATGCATTTCATTATGCAATTTTGTTTGATATCGTTTTCAGAAATCCTGGAAAATTCTACTTTAATCGACTGGGCTAATGAAGACTTGAATCGTTTTCTCAAACGAATTCTATTTCTTAACTATTCTCCTAATATATCCAAAGATGTCCCGCAGCGCTTATGGAACTACTTTTTCGAAAACAGTACAAAATTAGACCAAGTAGAGAGTTTTCAAGGGCTCTCAGAATTACATGCTTCCAGATTCTTTTATTGGTCGGCTCATCAATCTACTCAGTACCACATGAAACACGCCCCAGTTTACCTCTACTATTACAATTATCCAACAGAATTTGGCTTTTTAAAGCTAATGCATTCACTTCGAGGGAGTTACGGAATTCCGTTGGTTGAGACGGGATATGAAATTGCTAAGCATTGGATATATAAACTCTTTGGATGGGAAATTCATAGAAGAGGTATAGTCAGACTAGCAATTCAGAGTAAAGAATATAATTGAGAATATAATGAGAAAATAAGAGATAACATGTAAAACATCACATTTATTCGATTTGCCACAGGAACATCACATGGAGAAGAAATGTTGCTTCAGTTTAACTTCCCGTTTGTACCAGGTGCACCTGTCGGCTCAAGTGATTTTGAGATCTCTAGAGCATTTATTAAATCTTGGGTTCAGTTTGCATATGATCCGTAAGCACAAGTGTTTGTTCGTTAATGTTTATTATGCTAGTCAAGATCCTCTCGAGAATGTGGCTTATGATTATTAACTACTTTCAGCAATGCATTAACTTTCCAAGGCCATAAATGGACTCCTCAGACTCCACGAAATACCAGTCTGCGGTATATGAAAATCGAACCAAATTCACCAGGCTTCGTTGATGAACCGTTTTCCGACCAAATGAAATTGTGGAATTCGCTAAATGTTGTATAATTTGAGATATGGAAATGTAATTAGCCGGACATTTTGTACTGAAAATAGTTGTTATTTAACACATACTATATGTAATGCTGGAAAATGTTAGCCGACATGTTAACGTTTGGGGTTAACAATCTTCCAAATTATCATGCAGGCATCAATTAATGTTATACATTAAATATAAGAGTATTGTATGCTTTTATGATAATTATGTTTGTATCTGTGATAGTTTAAAATGTATCTTGACCGCAAATAAAATCCCCTTTTATAGTTTTTGCAGGACAAACAACGCTTTTATACTAATTTAATTTTTTATTTCCAAGTTTACTTAAAGATGTGCTGTGTTTGCATTCAGATAAGTCGCTTCCCCCTAAATATCATATTAATGCATGCTGCCCATATATTAAAGCGTACCTGTATTACTTTCCTGTGTTGTGTTTTGAGTAATTCAACTAAACACGTTATTGACCATGGGGCGGGTTATCTACGTTTGCCTTGCTCAGGTTTACTTTATGTCGCGGTTAAACGCAGATTGGAGAATCATAAATTTTATTATACCAAATTTGCTCGTGAAAGCAATTATGGATAATTTAACCATTTCCGGTTTTACTTTTATCCCCATTATCACATAACGAACATGTTTATTACTGAATATAAAGATGGAAATTAAAAACCCTGGCTGAAACACAGGACAGTTTTCATTGCCAAGTCTAGTTTTATTTGTTATTTATT
The DNA here is from genome assembly GCA_027743765.1 of Coecobrya sp. COE2. Taxonomy (NCBI): domain Eukaryota; kingdom Metazoa; phylum Arthropoda; class Collembola; order Entomobryomorpha; family Entomobryidae; genus Coecobrya; species Coecobrya sp. COE2. The sequence goes on along the minus strand of JAHZMV010004204.1, from coordinate 4,332 downwards.
AATACCGCGTTCCATTCCATTTCCAAATGCCAAAAAAGCAAGTTTAATGTCCTTTCCCATGACGCGCATATAGCACCAAGAGAGAAATAATCGATGACTATAGGCTTCACACAGGAATTCCAAATATATTAAATTATAATTCCTGCAATTCTACTAGAATGTATAATGTATGCCTTATTTCCCTCTGAAAAGTGTGGACAAAGTAGTTGTAACAGGTATGCATGTATATATTTATCTGCGGTCTTACTATTGGTAATAGCTTTGACTTTTATTGCGTTACAAAGCCCAGAACACCTTTACCCAATAAGGCAGCAAGAAATTTGACGCTGGTATGCACGCTAAACGTGTTTTTATCCAGAGTAATAATACAAAAGCTTTGAAACGCTTGACAGAAAGAAGGAAAGAACAATCACGTAGTAATATTGACTGAAGTAAATATCATAAAAGTTCTCTTTGCGATATGCTTGCTAAATTTTATCTTTCCAAGCGCACAACTTTTCTCTCTGGTAGCGTTTCAGTAAGGAAAACGGAGAAAATCGATATTCTCCATATGACTGAGGCTGCAAAGAAACTGAAATGGATGACTCCAATTCTCTTCCAGCAAGCACACTACCAGAACAAGTATAATATTTACTTGTTCGGTCAGAGAACCTTTTTTCTTCGCAGAAATTCCGCTTTTAATAAACCTTTCTCTTTCTTCTCCTCTTTCACCGTACATTTATAGTCTTTAGTATGGTTTTTGTTGTACCACATATCAACCAACACATATGTATACTATATCAAAACAAGGTTTTGCGTAAATTTCCAGTTTCGTTCTGCTCTCCAGCGCAGAAAGGACTAAAAGGGAGCATCACTCCAATTCTATAATAATATTATATTGTTATATACATGTGTTAAGTGAGGAGAAAAAAGACGGAGAAAACGTGAATATGGAGAGCAGTTTCCTGTTTGTCAACTTGGCAATTTCCGATATAGCTAAAAGCTGCAATAGAAAAGGAGTCCTCTGTTCAAAATACATAGCAGTTAGTAGTCAGTAGTCAAGCTCCTGCAAGCTAACTTGTTTCTAGTGAAATATTCTCCAGAGACCTTCATATTACACTTTCCCATTACCAAAACATGGAAAGTGCAATGTTTCTCTTGGTGCCATGTTTGTGCGTTTCTTTGAATTAAGAAACGATTCAAAGTTATTAGTAAAAACCGTAACGGTTCAACATTATTCGGACTAACATCTTCACAATCAAATCTATCACCCGTAAATAAAAATAAAACCCATTAAAAGATAATACAGGTGAGCAGAATTTTGACGATTCATATAGTCTCCTGAAAACAACTCTCTGCAATTTAAATCACATAACATAAAAACAACGGTTTTGTTGGGATGTGTTTGATTTAATTAGTTTTGTTTTTGAGAATCAGCATCCCTCTCTGCGCAGATACGCTGGTTTTTGCAGATTAACTAAATGAAATAAATTAGATATCTGTATACATGAAATTAAATTTCATATTCTCGCATTAACACTACCATAAAACTACTTCCAGCAACAAATCATTTTTGTGTATTAGCAGCGTACTTGAGAGAATCACAATTAAGTCTTTGCTTATAACGTGTTCCATTTCCAATTCTCAAGCTAACGGACAATCTTTCATTTAACTATTAATGATTCATTGTACAACTGACAACTGCAAATTTTACCAGTTATTGCAACCAATATGCAATACATATAGTTTGTATAGCCACATAATATTCTGAGGATGAATATGAAAATTAAACTTGACCTTTTAATCATTTCATACAGTATATAATGTAAATTGTGTGTGCCCTTCTTCAATAATTATAAATCTTAATTCAAGTTAATAAATTGGTTTTCGTGTTTCCTCTCTTTCCCACGCAAAGCTGATCTGGTTTATTGTGATAAATAAATCACTTTTAAAGAGTATACACTATGTACAAAGACAATTGTCCGTGCAGTTTATCCCACGCAGCAAAAGCAATCTAGAGAATGTGAATTGGTTTCTTTCAATAAAACAATGAACGAGTACTACGAGGTTTAATTGATAACATGTATGTATATTATCAAGAAATTTTTATTTTTTGATCGTTAGTATCTTTCGAATCTGTTCCAATGAAAAGTTTAATATTCTCATGAAAAACTAGTTTGAATGTTTGTGTGCCCTTCTTCAATAATTATAAATCTTAATTCAAGTTAATAAATTGGTTTTCGTGTTTCCTCTCTTTCCCACGCAAAGCTGATCTGGTTTATTGTGATAAATAAATCAGTTTTAAAGAGTATAGACTATGTACAAAGACAATTTGTCCATGCAGTTTATCCCACGCAGCAAAACCAATCTAGAGAATGTGAATTGGTTTCTTTCAATAAAACAATGAACGAGTACTACGAGCTTTAATTGATAACATGTATGTAGGTATATTATCAAGAAATTTTTATTTTTTGATCGTTAGTATCTTTCGAATCTGTTCCAATGAAAAATTTAACATTCTCATGAAAAACTAGTTTGAATGTTGAAACACATTTTTTGCTTATATAACCAACAAATATCTTTAGATACTTAAGTATCTAACTAAAACCTGTATGTAGCTAGTGTATAATATTTTCGCATTGTAAAAAAAGATGTAAAAAGTCAAACCCTACGTTATTATATTAGTATACTCTATATTAGTATGAGGAATATTGTGTAAACTTTTATATAAAACTTTTATGTAATTCCAAGATGACTTTGACATTGCTTTCTGGCTATTATGGCCTTGAATTGTCCATTAATCACAACGTACTCTTATTCGCTAAATACACACCGATGCATCAAGTTGCTTGCAGTTGAATCAACTAACTCTTTAATCTACGAAGGTACATGGATCACATAATCGCATTGTATGAGCTATGTACATGCAACCTGCAGCGCTACATCCCAGATCTGCAAAGCAGAGAGCATTGTTTTTGTCAGCGTCTTGGTACATTTTAGGCTTATGGAAGGTCGTCCATAATATTTTTTATCTCGAATAGATCACAGACTACAAAAAACAATTGTTTAAACCGCTTTACCCAGTGCTGAACGAGAAGTGTAGTATAGGCACGTACCTACCTTGCATTATATGCAAATTAAATGCTGAGGTGCAATAGATGTCATGCAAAATAGCTGGAAAGATAGATAACGCTTTGACTAGTCACAACTGTGCATTCAATGAATCTTAAGTTTTCCGTAAAATGCATGAGAACGAGATTAGAATATTATCATTATACAAGTCTGGCGAAGGACATCTCGAACAGGTTACGAGAGTCCAAGAAAGGCCACTCTTCTTCCGTTATGCGTAATGCGTTTAGTTGACTTTGTACAATGCATCTAGAAAACAAACCCATGTAGGTGAGTTCTAGCAAAGAGGATATCCGTCTAGTACACTGCTATTACAACAGCATTGTTGTAAATGCTTCATACAAGTTCTTTTAAAGAAATAATAACTTTAATGACTATAATTGCATATTATCAAAACGGTGATCATTATAAAACATTCAGGATCAAAAGATGCATTGTAGACACTGGCTATATCAACTTTTATATAGATACACTCCATATTATTAAACCCAATTATTTCTTTCGTTCCTTCAAAGTTGCCTTTTAGTTTTATAAATTCAGTTTGTATGTTGCTTTCCAGAGAAGAGCAATGTGTTTATTCGTCATGGACTCTGCCACTCTGGGATAACTTGTCATACTGAATCTAGAGCCTAGATCTACTACTCCTCAACATGGAACATCTTTTTAACATCAGGAAAGAAGATCGACACATACGGGCACTCATAATACTGCTGTCAGAATCACTATAATTTTGCAGAAGACCAACAATGCATGGTGCGAAATACTCTGGCCATCAGATTATTTGGACATTGCTGATCCCAAAAAACAGTGCTTGTGTACATGACATCACTGCGTGATACCAAGTTGCTAAACCGTTCGTTAACGAATCAGTTCCCGTCCTATCCATTAAGCACATTAACTATCTACATTCTATTCTACAGCATCATCATCTTCATTTCTGGACATTAGGAGTTGGCTACTATACTCCAGCAAACTGTAATTTGGATGCTTCAAATTCATAAAATTGTAGTAGTAACCAAAGTACTACCTCGAGTGTTTTGCATGCTGCAAAAAACGACAATGATTTCCAAAAGTGGTCATCCCATTTGAATCCGAGCCACACTTCTAAAACACTGTGATTTGTGCTTTGTCCAATTTACAATTAAAGAATTTGAATGAGCACAGATATTTGCATAGTGTGAGGATGTGGCAAACCACGCAGTGTACTTAAAAATATATGCGTAG
>JAHZMV010004203.1:0-10348 GCA_027743765.1 Coecobrya sp. COE2 | reverse complement strand
CAGTGCATTTCAGCTTTAAACCAAAAACTGCAATAAAATAATGTATAAATATATTTTAGTATTGAGTAACCAAAATCATTGCAGGAGGTCCTGATTCCTTATGAATTTTTTATCTGTAGTCTCAAAGTAAAGTCAAAATAATACTATTTCAATTTCAAGAATTTTTTTACTTGCCTGAAAGTGAAAATCTTTATAAGCACTAATAATAAAAGTCGTGCCCAATTTGACAACACAATTAAGCACATTGAATGACAGTCCAAACTAAACTGACACGATTATTATTACGTTTTTCTCCCATCTTTTAAACTGAACAAAGGCTTGTTCGAGAAAAAATGAACGCTTCAATGAGATTACAAGCATATAAAATTTTCCAATAAAATTATTGTTAGTTAGTATAGGTCATCGTAGTAATGAAGTACCATGTAGACTAATAATAATTTCTAACAGCTCACCTTAAAAAATAATGACTGTTCAAAAATCAAAGTAAAGAAATAAAAATATGAATCCTGTGTTGCCTAATCATTTAAGTGAGTGATAAATGAACGTGTACCTGCAATCTACGCGTCAACTTCTTAAAGAGCTAAAGAAAGAGCCTATCAATTTCTTGCGGTCTTCTCCCGATCGTCTGTGTCTCCTGTCAAAACATCAATGAAGTCCTCATTCTCCTCTCACTATGATCGTCATTATTATTATTATTATCACCCCCTACCTGAGCATGATTTTTATGATCAGCAAATAATTGCACATCATTCATAAATGATGGAGAGACAACCACAGTCATAATGAATAATATAATAATAATAATTTCATAGCAGTTTTTACCTGCTAATTAAACAGTTGCTGCCAACCAGACGCATTAACAATGCAATGATTAGTGAAACAACCCATATTGAAAAAAATGATAATCTAAAAATGTTCAATAATTGCAGCTACGCATTGTGAGAAGGATGGTCTTACGTACAAAATCGGTGCTAAGTTTTACAAGGATTCGTGCAAAAGGACATGCGAGTGCAAATCAACCGGAACATTAAATTGTCGGGATGTAGAAGGCCATCCAGAATGTTCTGCGGGAGCCATACCGTTGTCAAAACTTGGGGGAGAGATGACACGTGCCTGCAAACTGCTCATCGGTCACGGTAATGATTTCGATGGTTGTTGCGTGCCTGAGCAATGTGCAAATGTTACCGTTCCTCATGATGACGTTGAGCTACAAACGCAAAGCAGCGATGAGGATGAAAACGCGAAAAATAAAAATAAACCAGAAAATACTGACGAAGTATCAAAGGGTGGAAGAGAGTTTAAAATCACGGATTCGCGTAATAATAAGTTGGATGACTCGTCTACGAACGGAGATGGCAAAAGCCCTGACTTGAATAAAGCGGAACAACCTGTGACTCCTATTCACAAAAGTGAGGAGGATTCATTGTCAGCAATGCCTGAGCAAGTCATGATTCTCCAAAGAACAGATCATTCAGCGGTGATTGAATTGCCAAAAGGTGACAATGAGGCCATTCTCTCGATTGCCCTAACCAATGAGCATAACAAGGATCCTTCAAGTTTGCAAGTATGGAAGGAGCATAAAATTCCTCAATGGATTGCCTCAAATTACTTTGTCCGATTTGATTCCGAATACATCTTACACACTAAAATACTCCATTAGTGGCAAGGACTCTCCGGCAGTGCAGTTCATTACAAATGGTAAGTGCAATTTGAATGGCTTTTTATTTATATATAAAAAGCTTGAGAATCGCATAAAAGTTTTTTTCTTTCTTGTAAAATAATGTGTATAGAGGGAGAGAGAGAGGGATATCATTTCAATCTTGAGCGTTTCGTGATAATACATGATAAAATGCTATGAACAGTGGAACCGTTCCAAAGCTTAACAAAACACCTTAGTTTGATTTATATCGACCATCGTGTTATCTTTCACGACTAGATTGCTATCTAGTGTGCATTCTCTGCCAAAATTACCTGCTAATTTAATGATATAGTTGGAGCAAGAATACATCCTTCAGATCCCTCCCTATCACCAATTTAATTTCACTATGCACTATATATTGTTGCAGTGGTTCACTTTTTAGTCACACTGATTACGTATGTCTTGCAATTGCATATCAGCAATCGTCTTCGTACGGTATCACGAGTATACATTACTTATCCATAAAATATGATTTCTAAAGATCGGTTATCATATCATTGGTTATTGGTATTGGTATAGTCAACCGTACGAATTTATCACAGATCACAGACAATCCCGAACCGAATCCCTTTTTTCATGAAGTAATATTGGCAAGAGAAGTGGTATCACAGCATATAGTAGCAAATTATGTACACATAAATTTTTAAAGTTTTATTACGTGGGAATGGTTTTTCATAATAGGCAATTTCTCCAACGACAGTACCGTTACACACACAGCTACAGTGTGTTTTACACCTACTGATCTATATATTTAGTAACGATCGCTCCTTAATTGAGTAATGAGCCTTGAGACTAGTAGGCTGCAGCCAATCAAACCAATCATATACCATTCACCACATTTATGTACCAAATGAACCATTACTAAACCCATTTTGTAAAACAAAAGTAAAGCACTGAAAAGTGCAGCTGTAAAAATAAGTACTTATGAATTTAATATTTCGTTACAATGAGCAATTTAAGAAAATAATATTTTCATTCATGTTACAGAAGTGGGAGTCTCAACACCTTCAGACATCTCTCCCTCAACATCGAGCAGCCGAGGGGGTGGCGTGGGTACTGCGACAGGTAGATCTATGAATATTGATGAAGTGACTCCAACGGGCACTGGTGTGATTGCTGATTCCACTGAATCCACGTCGGCTTCATCTGAAACAAGTCCTACAATGATTAGTCTTACAAATAACGGGGAAGGTTCTGATGAAAAGGGAAACAATGATAAAGCAACCACTTCTAGTGAAGCTGAGAGTGCTAGCAGTGAGATGGGTCATCAACACGAAGATGTCATTGCATCACCATCTTCAACAGCAGCGTCATCCCCAGTGAAAGGCTGCATGTATAATGGTTCATCATACGAAGTGGGTCATGAGATTGTAAATGGATGCGATGAGAAATGCACGTGCATGGATAACGGCGAGGTGAAGTGCATCGAGCGATGCCTTATCCCAACATTCAAGAAAGGAGCCTTTGCTCATGATAACATGTGCAGCGAAGAGCCTGTCGATGAATGCTGTGTGCTTATTGCCTGTGCTAGAGGAGGAAATCCCAGTGCTGCTGAACCAAGAGGTAAAAAAATTATTGCAATTACATCACTTACCTCACGGTATATCCTTCACAATTAACCTGTCTCACAATAACTTGCAATAATTACACGTAATTGTTATTCGCGTAGCCTTCTCGTTTTATTTTTGGTTGTGTAACGTTTTGTTATATGCTTTGCTTAACTGCACAACTCATCGCATAATACATAATACACATATACCATTTATTGAACGAATGAGGCGAGTAGATAGTGGTGGTCCATTTGTGAATTTGGGAAGTTAATTATTATGTGTCTCACTCACAAACTCCAACAAGTGTGTTTGAAATATGACAAAATGACAGAAAGCATATCCGTGTGCTAAATTTTAGAATAGACAGTTATATTTAGAACATAATATGCATGTTGATGCATGATGAAGGAATGCGAATGGTTTGAATTTTTTAAAGCTAAATATGTCTTGAATGACTAATGATGCCTTGGGTCGTGAGCATACCATATTAGAAAAAAGTGCAGAGATTTAAATGGGATTGAATGCCATGCATGGTCTATATTATGCATAGCGATGTATGTTGTGCAGTATGTGGCAGCACGACACAAATAATGCTTCAAATTTGACTTTATTAATTTTAATTGACAAGGACAAGATCAAAAGTTCCACTACGTCCTGGATTTGCAATATTGAAATTATAAATTATGCTGCGATTATATAAAATGGCAATCTTCTGAACTACAATAACATTTTTCACTATGTTTCAGGCAAATGGTAGTAGATAGATGTAGTCTAGTAGTAGATATTCAGTAAGACTGACCGACTCTAAAGCATTTATCGACCATACTGAAATATTAATTTAAAAATGAATACTAACAATTTCTTTGAAAATGAAGAAACGCTTCCTCCACCACTGATTTTTGCAAACGTTACAGAACTAATTCCGATCCACCCAGAGCCTTGTGATTCTGTCAAATGTGGTAAAAATGCACGCTGTCTTGGGCCGTCTGGAATGCTTGGGGAAGATGAGAATCAAACTAATCAGACCCTCTGCTTATGTAACGAAGGTTTTGTAGGTGATCCGTATGATGAAATGCATGGGTGTCAAGAGAGTAAGAAAGAAATACTAATCTAATTCAGAATTAAACCAATTATTATTATTTTACACACACACCTAAAAAAATTAAACATTCATTGAATGCTTGAATGCTAATGGAATGTGAAATTCCTAAAGAGTTGCATGACTGCATGTAATATGACGTTTAACTAAAAACTGATTTCTTTAAACCCAAAGGCGTTACCCCATCTACTCCTGTGGAAGGATCTAGTCCTCCTTCAGCTGTCGTACCTTCAGAGGGTCTACCAAGCTCTACCAGCAAACCCGAAGGGTGTATTTTCAACAATCAGACTTTTGAATTTGGAGATGAGCATTTTGACGGGTGCAATTACAAATGCAGATGTGAAAATTCTGGAGAATTTACCTGTCTGGTAAGGAAGAATCTAAGATGAAACTTGACTCGGCAAGCTTTCTTTTTCAAAATTCCATATAAGCGATATACAAGCTTTATTATCCTTTTACACTTATCTGATATTTGTACATCATTTAGGTATCTTACATATAAAAACATTTTTTGCCAATAGATTTTTTACATATTTTTTAAACCTATTACTTATAGCCGAGATGCAATTATCGTCGGGATGATGAGAACGAGATTCCAATGGGATGTGAAATCCAGAAAGATCCGTCAGATAATTGTTGCGAAATGTTGGTATGCCATGGCAAGCCATTAGAATCGGGCACACGAAAAGATGACTCTACTGCATTGGATGATGGATGTGTCTACAAGAATAAAACGTATGCTCGGGATGAAAAGTTTTATGACGGTTGTGAATCCCAATGCATGTGCATTAGTAACGGAGATGTCACGTGTCAGCCAAGGTATGATAGATCGTATTTGGTAACGTAATGCTTTCATGTAAAAAATGAAGATTTTTATATACTGAGAATTTGTCTAGGCTACTTTTTCATGTGGAAAACGATGCTGATGTCAGTTTTTAATTTTCAATTCGTAGTTACAGATCGATTCAGATTACCGATGGAAATTCTCTACTGCATTCCTCACGTGAAATTATTTTTTGTTGTGCAATTATGAAATTAGCACTTTAAATGGCATGGTTTATGACAATAAATGATTTTTACATGTGAAAAATATAATTACAGGTGCCCTCCTGCTGGACCACACAGTGGCGAAAACAACTGTGTCACTTTAGAAGATCCCATAGATAAATGCTGCAAAGTGACAATTTGTGGAAATCAAACGTTATACGACGAAGTCATGAAAGCTGAAGCTGCAAAAAAATCAACGGCTATGCATTCTTCAACCGAGTTGCCGTCCAGTGTATCCCCTGCTACGGGTATTCAGAGATCAATGACAAGTTCTGAAGAAATTGAAGGTGCGATGTTTGGTGAAGGAGAATCAACCCATCAGCACAAGGGTTCATCCTCTTCCTCGGAATTGCCACCTACAGGGTCTTCAATGGAACATGAACTGGATATTAAAATATCTATGGTGGTACCCCTCAACAACTCGGCAATGATGGTAACAGTCAGAGTACCTGAAGATGACTTGGCTACCCTACTTCATGAAACGATGATTGTTAGGTACAGTCATGATTTAACTACATGGAGGGACCAAGAATTCCACATTAAGGATTTATTCAAGGAAGAATCAGAGGAGCTCCATACAGTTGTAACCGGACTGGGCACTGGTCAACAATATTATTTCAAAGCATTAATCAAAGGATTCGAAAGCAATGTTGCGTCAGGATTAACAAAAATGCATGCGGGAACTCAAGCTGGTCACATCAATAGCGGAGAAGATACCGGAAGTAGCATGGAGGGTCATGGTCACAGCCATGGCAGTGGAAGTATGGAGCACATGTTGATTGCTGGGGCCAGTGAAGAGGAAAAGGCAGACAGTTCCTCATCACTTGAAGAAGGTGGCGTGCCGTGCAAGTATAAAGAGAAAATGTATGAACCTGGCCAAGAATTTTATGATGAGTGTGACGCATATTGTCTTTGCGATGGCAAAGGAAATGTCACCTGCGTAGAAATTGACTGTCCCAAGGACGGGCGAGAGCTTATAGATGAATCCTGCGTGAGATGGGAGCCTGATCTGAGAGATTTTAAGAAAGAAGCTCCTTTCTGCTGCCCAGATATGATTTGCATGCAACATTCCCACTGTGAATTGCAAGACGGCTACATTCTGCAAAATTTTGAAGAAGTTCCACCTAAACTCACTGGGTGTGACCGGACTTGTCAGTGTCTATACGGAAATATCACGTGCCATCCTGGCAACAATTGTCCACCTGTATCGGATCGCCCCCCGGCAGCATTGGCATGTCCTCCGGAGTTGGCAACACAAGTCCGAATGATTGAGAATGAATGTTGCGTCCAATGGACTTGTCTTAATCATACAGCAGGTAAGCAGTCATCTTGCGTAGATATATACTATGAAAACCAGAAAAACGAGCAGTGTCGTAAAATACCATGATTTATGAAAATCTGGTTCAGTAAGTAAAATGCCTACATGCGCATGCCATGTAGATATAAATTGTTCAGCTTAAAGGGAGATACACCTTTGCTTGAGGCCTGCCTTATCGTTTGCTTGGGTTCTTGTAGCGAGAGTTTCAGTTTACTGACAGACACGGTTTTATTATGCATGTTTTGAAGAGTGAAAGTTATATTTCAGCTTTTGATTTTGGATAATTGTCAAAACTGGGCCATGTCATGATTTGGCAATGTAATCTTATGCGATTATCCTTCAGCTCGGAACCCGCAGCGTTATGTGCTTTATTTTTTAAAGTCACTCCATACTACACATTTAAATTGATGTGTGCATGCCAAAATTTATGTTCTCGCTTGTCCAGTTTATCGGTTTGTTGGGTTTGCTATACAACTATCGCTTCTTAGTTCTGTCAAGTCAAGGTAGTTTTAATGCTGTTATCTTTAAAATGCTGCTTAGTGTTGATTGTCGAGTCGAGGAACAACTGTTCCTCAGTATGTATTTTGTTGTTATTTTTCATGCCAGTAAAAATTATTCTATATTTTTGTGTCAAATGTCCTTTGATGATTGTAGATGGAATTAAACCCGTAAATGGTTTGGTGAATCAAAATAACATAAACAGACAAACGTTACCAAATATGACTCCGACATTTACAAATCCACACGCACTCCATCACCCACACAATACACACACATTTACAAACCTGACGCTTGAGAAAGATCCTTCCTCTGAACATTCTTTACATGACACTTTGATTGAAGATGATGATGAAAATGAACATGACCCCCATGACTATGACCAGTTTGTACCTCCGCCTAGACCTCAATCACACGGTAATGGTGGTGGTAGCCGACCTTCTATTGTTGGTCTTGACAAAATAAGTCCGGTAGACCTTCAAGAGATTTTGCACCACTTGGCAAATCTTGGAGGAGACAGTCAAGAACAAAGTTCTCCTCCCAGAGGACATGGACCTCCACCCCAACATCATCCCTCGTTTGTGCCCGGCACCTACACAAATGTTGGATCGTTACAACAAGTGGCAGAATTAGAAAGAGAAGCCGGAGGAAGATACATTGGAAGAGCGGAGGATGGAAGTTACATTGTAGCTGTTCCTCAGTCTCAACAAGCCCCAGTTAATGTACATGATCCCTCAAGTAATATTTACCCCCATGTTGGAAGGGGTCCTGGACCTAGACCACGACCTGGTGGGCCACCCCAACAACATCGTCCTATACTTCATGCACCCAATGCACCACCTTCATCACCCGTAGGCTTTCCAGGTTGGTGTCCTTTGATATCCCTGTACCATATTCCCTCCGAATTATGTTCATATAAACCTACCTAAATATGTAAAATTCTCTTTAAACATTTTGACACGGGGAGACATGAGACACTGTTGAATCAACACTTCTGCAGCTCACACACACCAAATTGTTTCATACACACACAATCACTATTACACAATATGCAAATATTTCAGCACGCGCAAACTAATACAATATACGACAAATGAAAAATTGCTTTCTTTGTGAAATTGATGATGATGACTTTCTCAATTATTGCTTTCGTAGGAGTAGTAGATGTATTTCTAGTTGAGCTATATATGTTTTTGTGAAGATTTGTGTGTGTTTTGTATTTGTAGACATTCATGATTCATTAAAACTTACAATATAGGTATGTATGTGTTGGGTGTAAAGCCTTCATTTGCAATAATTGCAACATTATATCTTTTGATAAGCCACACTTGAAGTTCTTATCGTTCCTTGAAATTGATTAATGAATATTACAAAGTTATTGTTTTTGATCAACGTAAGTATTAGGTCAACGACATCCGTATACCTAAATTCGCTGACATTTTAGGGGACATTTTCATTTCCAGATTGGGGTAAACTGAAACTAACTTACTATTTTATTAATGAAATGTTTAGGACACTTTCCACCTCCTCCTCCACCGTTTGGGCTGCCCCACCATCCATCACAACATGCTAATGATGGTAAATACTTGTTAAATATAAGTGTAAACTTTACACTGTAAAGTGTTAAAATTCATGTATAATTTCTCATTGGCTGTCCCTTTTATTTGTTTATAGCTACCAAAGTTTCCAACATCATCATTCAGCCTCTTAATGAATCTACTTTGCAAATTGATTTCACTGTATCGCCCATTCTTGTTGGCTTGCATGGACATGTCGAAGTTCTTTACACCAAGGATTACAGGCATGTATTTCTCACCATTGTGAAATGAGCAATAAGACTATATATGTATGACATTCTATGTTATATATTTATTTAGCCGGAAACCGAACCCCGCTCAATGGGAAAGCAAAGTATTCCAACAAGCTGAGGACCTTATTGATAACACTCATCTGCAGCTTTTCTTGACATCTTTGGAACCAGATACTGACTACCATATGCAAATTAGGGTGGCCGTAATGGCTCAATTCCAACCTACCAGTGATATCCTTCTAGTTCGGACTCCACTTCCAAGTATGTCATCTTATGTCGTTGTAAATAAAATTAATATCAAAGATTTCTTCATTCCATTTCTAAACATTTCATCATACTCTCTCCGTAGCTGTCCCAACGACAACACTGCCACCAGAGATTCTTGTAGACCCTGAAATTCAACTGGCTACTTCCGGTAGTCGATCGGTCAAGTTGCACTGGAGAAAATTTGACGAATATGACAACCTCGTGGATGGTGTGCAAATTGCATACAAAGAGAGTGAAGATACGGTAAATGTCACCATTGCTAACTTATGAAAACAAAAATTCATTCAGTTTGTAAAGGCATTACTTTCTAATTTTCACAGGCCTACACAACAACCCCGCCAATTCATCGTTCTGTAACGGAATACGAGCTGACCAACTTGAAACCCAGCAAAGATTACGAAGTTAACCTTCTCTTCATCCCTTTCCACGCTGATCAGAAAACGATTCTAAAGTCGGAGAAACCCATCTTCATTAAGACCGATAGAGAGGAAGATGAATACGCTTTTGACGTAGGTTTAAGCCCTGGAAAGGTGTCTGAAAGCTCTGTTGAACTCAGAGTTTCAGGAGTACCTGCCCCAGAAGATAAATACGTGTACATTTACCAAGTATTCTACTCCAGTGATGCTGACAAGAAGGAACAGAAAAGCTATTTAAAGGTACCTAACGCAGAAACGAGTAAAAGGGCCACGCTGACTGATTTGAGACCTGGAACAAGGTAAATTGGGGCAAAGAGAGATAGTTTGTTTGAAAGATATACAATATGGTTGGAAGCTTTAATGTCAAACGGGAAGAAAAAACGGTCCAACGTGATTGACGTTGTGACCAAAGCTGGACAGTTACCTTCACCTGAAAAGTCTGAACAAGGTGAGTTTATCATTGTCTGCATTCTCAATCAAAATTATTGTATAAATCTCTTTACATTCAACGGTTTTTGTTAATTTAACACTTTAGAAACACAAGAGTCTAAACCAGAACTGCCGCAGACGTCTTCATACTACGGAGCATTGGTGGCACTGGCAATAGTCGCAGCAATGTCCATTTTGGGGATAATTGCTCTTCT
>JAHZMV010004202.1:0-11984 GCA_027743765.1 Coecobrya sp. COE2 | reverse complement strand
CTAATTAAATTGCCGTGTGTTTCGTCTATTTTATTTATTTTAATTTATATTAAGCTGGATATTATTTGCATAGGGTTTCCACGAGTAATGATACAGCTGAAGGTGATCCAACTGGAAGAGGACCAATGATAGATCTAATTAGAACAATTGTTCAAGATATACCTTCACTTCCATCAGATTCGCTTCCTCGCGCACATCTTTCAACAATTCCGTTTCCAAGCGGTCGACGCCGATTAGGGGAAGACGAAATATATTCGCCTTCCCATCATGTAAATGTTATGCGTTATTTACGGGAGAGGTATGGGAATGTCGAAATTGCGGAATAAATTAAGATAATTATAATGCCCTTCTTTGATTTTGTTGGAAAAAGTCGTTGCATTATTTTCGATTGTAAAACTATTAGCATTAAACTTATGAAATATTTAGGATTTTTGAAGAATATGCTCTGATAAATAGTGAATTAAAATGTGGATTTGGCTGGCGGCATAATGACTGAATACCTTTGTTCATTTATTCCCTCTTAAATCCAGTATTTAGAAATTTTGCAAAAATTATGTTGTGTTAAATTACCAATTACTATAAGATATTATACAGTTTTGATTTGCTACAATTAATAAAAGTAGTTTATGGTATCGTTCCTTTAAATATAATTTATCCGTCTTCATGCAATTTCGTTTCATTGATTGTATTTAAAATGCATAAATATTATATGTTGGATGTAATTAAACTTGAGTGGCTTAAATGAATTAGCTGATCAACAGGTTAAACATCTATTAATAAGATATTTTTCAATTATTAATTTCCAGTATTTGATCGGTTGAACATTTTTTCGCCAGTGGTTAGCATACAATCTAATCGATTAATTTAACCTATTCAAGACCCATTTTATACCGTTTGTGCATACAATTGAACAAACAAGTCATTTTTATTGAAAGTATGAAAGCACTTCTGTCCAAAAGAGTACGGTTTCAATTCACCCCAATCTGAAATTAAGACAGTCAACAGTAATTATTGTATATTTTGTGAATTGTATCAAGTAGTTAAAAATGAACGGAAGGGAAACAAATTATGTAATACAGAATATAGAATGATCGTGTTTTAAATTTTGGATTAGGCTTGGTACCAGTTAAAATCAATTGTGTGTTATATTGAAAATTTAACCGCTGCGGCAATGATGTTCTACTCCTCTGATGTTATGCAGATGAATTTGAAAGTATTTTAGTCTTGTTAATTATATAATTTGTTGCTGAATAAATCCTTAATTACCTAGATTTGCTACATATTGGATGATTACATTTATAGTTATATTCCCGAAAATTATTGTTTATGTGTATAAGTTTTAATGTTTTGTGACAGATTTTGATTTTGACAAAATGATTTTCTTGCAAATTTGAAATGCAATTTATAAAAAGTTAACCTAGAAATAAATTGGATAATTTTTAGTAACTCCAATTTCTACATTATAATCCTACAAATTTGAAGTGAGTATTTCGACAGAAATGGACAATGAAGCTACATCTGCTGGGAACGGCTCTTTTAAAGGGAACTTTCATCTTCACGGCTAAATACTATACTAAATGCATATACTAAATGTCTTGCATATCTTTATACATATTATGTTTCTACTAATGCGAATAACTAACGCACAAAGTAACCTTGTAATACATAAAGAATACTGATCGACTGCATGCAGTACAAATGTATGAGAAGATGTACAAAACAAACATTGCAATGTTTGTAAATCTTCTCATACATTTGTACAATATTGGATGAAATATTTTCATATATTATATAAATGTATTTACATTTTGAACTCAGCTCAAGAATTGTTTATATCTTGAGTAGGCACTTCCACAAATTCTATTTATTTGTGCTCTATAATATCAGTTTTAATCAATCAAGAACCAACCAAAATTTAATTTAATATAAACAAATACCTGAATATTACTTGAAGTTTTAATTATTGAACCGGGTTACAAATATGTTTTTGAAAGGTTAAATTAAATATATGTATATAAGTCAATAAGTAAATTATTACACGATGGAAGGCACACCAGCAGCCAGTACAAGTCCAACGCTTAAATTTTGTAAGCCCCACGGGGACAACAATGACGGGAATAAAAATTCCAACAGCAACCAAACTCTGTCTACCCAAGCACTTCTTCGCAAAATGTTCGAGAGTCAAGAGGGAGACTGGGAAATGATTGGCTCAGATGGAAAAGCATATAAATTTCACAAGGCCGTTCTCAAAGGTAAATACTTAACTCTATTGATAACCACAATTTATTTGCATACCTACTCTATCACATTATTAATTTGGTTGATTTCACAGAACAAGTAACTCGTTTACGAGCAATGTTTGCTCATCCAGAGACAAAGGAGTGTATAAATAAGCAACTTGTTGTTCCACAAGAAGTGGAAATGACTGGACCTGCTGTGGAGGCATTTCTTCGCTATATTTACTATCAGGACACTATTCCAATGGAATCCAGCTTTGATATCGTTTGTTCCCTAATCCGAGCTGGCCATTACTATGACATTCCAAATATGGTGGATACGGCAAATGAAGCCCTACACTCCAATGGAGTCATCCAACAGAAATTGGATTGGCTCAACTTTGAAGAATCGTGGAAGCTGTTCCAGGAAGTCTGGCTGTGGGAGGAGAGCTACCCTTCCAGGAAAAACTTGATGAATAATCTTGCCACAATTTTGAAAGAGTAAGCATTCTACTTATCGTACGTTATGTTTATTTTATTTATTTGAAAGTCTAACCAATTTTTATATTTTTGGCGAAGGGTTTCCAAGCATAATGCTGCAGCTGGAAGTGTTCCTACTGGAGGTGGACCATTGTTCGATCTAATTAAAACATTTATTCAAGATCTACCTTCTCTTCCTCCAGGACCACCTCCACGTTCACCCAGTCCAACTCTTCCGCAGTGGAAACGGCTGATAATGCAAGAACAGTGCGTTGCTGCTGAGGTTGTTTTCCAGGAGGCGTTTGGCCCAACATAACTCATGAGAATGGTGTCATCATAGATTATATACAGATAATTTAAACCCCTTTCTATGATTCTGTTTGAATAAGTTGTTTACATTGTTTTTCTGTAATCATAAATCTATTAACTTATAAAACACGTCCAATTTATGAACAAGTGGCTTTGTTGATTGATGAACTACATAATAAATTGTTTGTCCTCGTCTTATAATTTTTTAAAAGTTTATTTGTTTGTTTATTAACTCTATATAATATTCAGAATTACAGCAGTTCAGTTTTTTACAATTGAGTTATAATTTCTATACTACTTTGTATACCTAGACTATGAATTAAATTATAGTTTTCTTAATGTCCTTGGTCAACTAATTTTAACATAAAATCTAAGCGTTTGCTACCTAAATAAATTTTTTATATTACCACCCTGTGAAATCCAATTTAGCCGTCAGAATATTTCATTTCAATAATATTGATTTAAAATATGTCCTTATAAATATATTTCTTACACTTGCATCGTTTAAAGCTTGCATTTACTCCTGAGCAATTAACAGGCTAAATCTGTATAATAAAATATTTTCCAATTATTACAATTTCACGTATTTGTGCAGTTCAGCACTTTCTTTCACCGGTGGTTAGTATCTGATCTAATCAATTCATTTGTCGTATTCAAGGCGCATAATATGCAATTCTAATACGATATCACCGGGGCATCGGGCATGGCCTTTGATAAATACCCTGCTTAAGACCAATCCAAAAGTCAATTTTCTTTGCGCCATCCAAACGTGCGCATGATTTAGGTGCACGCTTTAAAAGTCATTTTTTAAATAACAAGCAAGCACTAAAAACATCTTTGAAAGTTTTACATTTTTTTGAAAATGAACAAATATTAATTTTCAAAGGCCCCAATGGGCCCCCAAAATTTTGGCTTAAAAGTACAACCTAATTTGGGGCTTGAGTGCAGGTGTAGACAATAAAACTAGGACCCCTGGAAACCTCATATCCAACTCCCATGAACATTCATTCCCACAATGTAATTTTCTGGGGTATACTGAATTTTCTTTCTGTTTATGTTAATAATGGTAAATACTTAATAATATCGTCTGGCTATACATAAGAAAACGTTAACTATAGAGTAGAAGGATTGGCTCAGTTTTTGCGCAAGATTGGATTAATGTCGTAAGAAAAAGCATAATATATCCTCGTAATGTTTGTAGATTCTGTAATATTAAAACCACATAGTGTACATATCCGATTCAGACACAATCTATAATGCTAAAAGCATATTTACCCATAGACTATACATTTCATACCTATTCCCAGTCCTACCTAATCTTACCTAGTCTTGAATTATATCTAAGCAAACAAGTTTAATCCAGATTCTACTCAAGATATATTTAAATTTCTGTAGTGCATTCCATTCCGTTGGTGAATATCAAGTAGTTTTAAAACGTCTATTAATTGGAAGCTGTTGAATTATTAAATTTGCAAGAAAAATTTTTTAAAAATAGCTTCGAAATCCCATAAAACTCCATTTCTGAAGGTTAGACTTTCATTCCACTAAAGTTGAAATTAATATTATTTAAAAAATTAATTATTTCGCAATGGAGAGCTCGTCAGCTTCCAGTTCCAAAGCACAGCTAAAATTTTGTAAACCTGTCGGGGATGATAAAGATGGCACTGAAAATTCTGAGAACAGCCAATGTCTGTCTTCTGACACACTGCTTCGTAAAATGTTCGAGAGTCAAACAGGTGACTGGGAAATGGTAGCTTCAGACGGAGAAATCTATAAATTCCAGTTATATAAATATAATTTTTATGGCGCAATTATTCTTTTGATTTCAATTATATAACAGAACAAGTAGCCCGCTTCCGAGCAATTCTTGCTCACCCCAGCACAAAAGAACATTTAGCCAAGCAAATTATTGTTCCATCTGAAGCGGAAATGACTGGACCTGCTGTAGAGGCGTTCCTTCGTTATGCTTATTATCACGACACTGCTCCCATGGAATCCAGCTTGGAAATTACTTGCGCCCTTATTCGCGCAGGGNGGAAATTACTTGCGCCCTTATTCGCGCAGGGCATTATTACGATGTTCCAAAAATAGTGGATGCGGCAAATATAGCCTTGCGCTCGAATGGAGTCCTTCACAAGAAAATGGATTGGCTCAAGTTTGAAGATTTATGGGAACTCTACCAACACGTTTATCTGTGGGAGGAAAACCACCCTTCCAGGAAGAAATTGATGGAAAATCTTGTTGCAATTATTAAAGAGTAAGACAAATTATAGATTATGGTTAGCTATAATTTGTGTTAGAAATAAATTTTAACAGGCATCGTATTTTTGTGTCAAGGTCTTTCAAAAATAACTCTTCATCTGCTAAAGCATGCAGCGGGAGTGGACCCCTAGTGGATCTAATTTCAAAATTAGTTCAGGAGCAACCATCCCTCCCTCCCGCTCCACGTCCACGCTCAGCGAGTCCTTTTCTTCCACCAGACAATATGTGGGGCGACAATGTGTGGGGAGAAAATGTCTGGGGAGACAATGAACCGGAAGAAATAAATCGGGGAGGTAGAAATCGTGGACGTCGGGGATCAAGGAATCGAAACCGCTATCCTGCTAGGGGCCGTAATTCAAATGCTCGAGTGTCGAATGATGTATTTGGGGAAGAATTTCATGACGTTGCGTTTTGGGGGTTAGCATATGATGGATTTCAGTGAATGGGGCCATTGGGAAATTTGGTAGGAGGTGGAATTTTTGATAGTTTTAACTTTTTAAATGTCCTATTAACTTTATGATTTTTATGAACTCTAAAATATGCTGTTGTGCTTATTGTGTATTGTGTGTTTCTTTACTTTTTAATCCATAAGGCTAGATAATAACTCGGTTTTCGCCAAAACTTCATTCAAAACGCTCCATCTCGAGTGTCGAATGATGTATTTGGGGAAGAATTTCATGATGTTGCGTTTTGGGGGATGGCATATGAGGGATTTCAGTGAATGAAGCCATTGAGAAATTTGATAGGAGGTTCGCATTTTTGATAGTTTTTAACTTTTTAAATGCCCTAATATTAACTTAATGATTTTTAGGAACTCCAAAATATGCTGTTGTATTTATTATGTAATATTCTTCTTTACTTTTTAATCCATAATGTCTAGATAATAAGATGGTTTTTGGCGAAACGTTTTCTAATGCATTCCCAAGAATGTCTAGAACATTGATTATATTCTTATATTTGGTAATGATAAGGTAATTAAGTTGTAATTAATTTCTTCAAATCACAAATTACTTCCTAAGCGGCAAATTTACGCCTCATAAGAGGAAGATTTGCCCCTAATGAAAGTCCAAAAACAGTTAATTAATGTAACAGACATGTTTCGCACAATAATTTTTTTTAAATCGGTAGAATATGGAGACGAAAATGTTCGATTTTCTGAAGGAGAAATCAAAGGTCCAGACCTCATAGGTTTTGAGAAATCTAATTTCAAATTCTATTAATTTTGAAAAATATGTTTCAAAATCACCCTTATTACCTGTCGGTCTTTATTATGGGATATATGTATTTATAGCAAAATATGTATAAAATTTTTACGAAGAATTCAGTTTTAATGATTTATTACAAGCAAGTAATGAGCTGGCGGATAGTTTGGAAATCAGTTTCTACTATTTGTTTTTATTCTTTTCAATTTTTTTCCTAATTTAATTTCAAAAGTATTAAATTTGCAGTCGAATGTAAACTCAGCTTTGTTGTCAAATATATTTCCCTCTACATTTTTACAAGGATATTCATAATAACATAACATTCAAATATGTTTTAGGATAATGTATTTACGATAATTTATTTAGATAAGTATTACAAACTAGTACCTTGAAGTTTTTAATGTTTCTTTGGGTATATATTATATGGACTAATTCCTGTAATATTTTGATTAGATATGGAATCGTTGAATACATCTAACGCTATTGTATAGGTTTGATAAACTTTAAACTAAGGAATTGCCCAACGTAAATTATAACACTCATCTATAGCGACTGCAAAATAATGATGAAGAAGGTCACCGATTATTAATCTAGAGGAATTAAAATTGAAGCAAATCTTAATTCAATAAATACTTGCTTTTAAATATTTAAGATTCCCTGTTTTCTCTATTACCTTCCATAACAATGGATATGTAATGGTGAAAATGTTTCCACACCTTTAATGCCAGTCACACAATTTTTCAGATCCCATTTAAATGACCGATATTCGCTTTCACAAATATACTGCTGGTTATTTTCGTACTGTATCCATTCATTTAGCCATCTCATCTGTAATCATGTAATCATCAAATCATTGTTAAAAATTTCATTTATTTGAGATATTGCAAATATAGTGGGGTAATACCTTAAAACACGCAGTTTTTTAATTTAACTTATGAGTAATGTCGGCAGCCAAAATTAATCCAATGCATGATACAGCAAATCCAATTAGTAGTGGCCAACTTGGTCCGGAGACTACATTATACATTCTTACTGGATAAAAGGAAATAAATTTGGCAAGAAACAAGAACATCAAAGTTCCGTACGTATCTGTAATTCTTTCTGATGCTCCTTTAGTGGCGGACCGCCACTGGCGGTGAATATTATTTTAATTTCCTCCCAAGTAAGAGCCTGTCCAGGAATGTTTATGGATACATTAGGTTTTTTGGTCACTAGGAGTGATATCATTTTGAACATTGTATAGTTCACTGGAATTTGCTCCTCTTTCAATTTGTCACCTTTCAGATATTTCAGATCTTCCTTCAGTTGGTCAGCAAAGACTGATGAAACTGGCCATAGAATGAGAGCCGACATGAAGCTGATTAGATCTATTAGCATTCTTGCATATACCCGGACGCTGCAAATGGCGTCTTGATCTCGAACGCGGTCTTCAAGAAACCGGGCTGGTTTAACGTTCCAGATTTGTGGAAGCTTTACCAACAAGTATGGCTTTAGGAAGGTCACCCTTTCAAGGAAAAGTTGATGGAGACTCTTGCTATGATTATTAAAGTGTAAGTTTACAGCAACTTCTAAAAACTTTAATTACGCATTGTTTTATTTACTTTTGAACATTTAATTGTATCGTTAATCATTTCTCTTATCCTTCCCAGCGTTTGCAAGAAGAAAGATTGATCCGTGGAACTTGCCGGTGCTCTAATTTGAGACGATGCACCTATGATAGATATGTTTGGAAGAGTTGTTCCAGAGGAACCTCCTCCTTTTCTGGCTGAACAGAAGCCCATCCTTTTGTCCAATCCGTCAAAGACCACTAAGCGTTCTCGTAGAGATTAAAAGTTATAGTAAAACTATACTATATTGTATTTGTAATTTGTAGTTGATTTTTATTTCTTACTGAATTTTATATGAAAATTTAAATAAGCTTTTTTAAATCTTGTTCTCAAATATTCCTTCACACATAACTGGCTATTGTAAAGATTTGAATAACTGTAACGAATAATAATAATCTGTCGATTGCACTTTTTCATTTTTTTTTGTTCGATCAATTGGTGGATGAATGTTTTATTGTAATTAACTAGGGATTTCGCAATTTACCCCAGCTATTATTTTCATACAATCCATTAAATAATTATTATATCTTACTATGTTCTTGCCCTTTAACCTCTTCAAGTGAATTAATGACCTCTATATTGCAGTCGAAGATAATAATTTAGTTACAACTTACAATTACAAAAGTAATGCATACAATTATTTCATTAACTTGTCCATATTGAGACAGGCGCGCGGTACAAAATATTTCAGCTTAACTTTTATTCCCGTTCGTGGTCAATTCTAAATAAGCTCATCTGAACATTACACCTCAATATCGACTTTCTCAGCTCGGTTTGTTTGGTTTGCTTGCAGAGGAAACTGTGGCTACTCAGCAGTTTGTTACAACTTTTTTATTTGTGGGTCTACTTAAAGTGCCTTACAGTTTGTGAATTTTATTACGTGATGGCAGGATCATCAGCTAGCGATAAGCGTGTCAAGGCGCAGTTACAATTTAATACACCGGAAGTTGATGATGCCAGTAGGAATTCCAAGGACGGCCAAGGTCAAACCCTGCCTTCTGACACACTGCTTTGTAAACTGTTCGAGAGTCAAACAGGTGACTGGGAAATGGTTGGTTCGGATGGAATAGCGTACAAATTCCATCAGCTTGTGCTTAACGGTAATTACCCTAATTAGTTATTATAATCATTCATTTAAATTAACCATAGTGTATGGGATATCAGTAGTACTGATTCAGTACTATTACGATTCTGTCTTCTTTGTTTCTCTCTAGAACAAGTGGCCCGTTTCCGTGCAATTTTTGCTCATCCAGGCACCAAGGAACATTTAACCAAGCAAATTATTGTTCCAGCAGAGTTGGAGATGACGGGACCTGCTGTGGAGGCGTTCCTTCGCTATGCGTACTATCAGGACACTGCTCCCATGA
The DNA here is from genome assembly GCA_027743765.1 of Coecobrya sp. COE2. Taxonomy (NCBI): domain Eukaryota; kingdom Metazoa; phylum Arthropoda; class Collembola; order Entomobryomorpha; family Entomobryidae; genus Coecobrya; species Coecobrya sp. COE2. Next base: position 2,541 of record JAHZMV010004202.1, on the reverse strand, counting down.
AATCCAGCTTTGGCATCACATGTGCCCTTATCCGAGCCGGTCATTATTACGATGTTCCCAAGATGGTAGAGGATGCTTATGAAGCCTTGGTCTACCATAAAGGCGTCGTCCGCACGAAACTGGAGTGGGAAATCTTTGAAGAATCCTGGAAACTGTACCAGCAAATCTGGCTGTGGGAGGAAGACCACCCATCCAAGAAGAAGTTGATGGAGAATCTTGCCTCAGTTCTGAAGGAGTAGGTCTTTAAATTATGAACATTAACTGATTGGCATACTTTATTATTTATCGTTTATTCTAATTGTAAGATTTTTTTTATTCCAAGGTTTTCCAAGGGTAACGTTACATCAAGAAGTGTTCCGATTGAAAGTGGACCCCTGGTTAACCTAATTAGAACATTTACTCAAGATCAACCTCCTCGTCTTCGAGCCCCGCCTCAACAGTCACGGAATCCAACTACTGCAGTGTCGAACGTATTTCGTCTACGATGTACAGATGTTCGTGAGTATGATTTAAGGAATCAAGTTAGTATTTCTGTTCCGCAGCGTCTTCTTGATTTTACTCGGATTCTTGATCCCAGTAATTCACAGAATAATTAAATTTTCGGATTAAACTCAAACAATTTTCATGTCCTTCTTTGGTTTTATTTGGACGGGTGATTTGACATGAGCGTAAGACCTATCTATGGTTTTTACTAAATCGAAAATCTGTTAAGTTATTTTGGTGTATAATGAATTAATAAGTTAACTGTACTCGTGTTATAATTTTTTAAATACCTTTGTTCGTTTATTAACTCTTGAATGTATTCAGGAATTAACAAAAGTTGTGTTTTGTGAAACTACTGACTAACTACTGTAAAATATAATGTCTACTGTTAGTTACACTTATCACACAAATTAAATTGTATTAGCATAATAGTTTTTGTTCAACTAATTTTTTTTAAATAAAATAGAATTTTCTTGCTACAAGTAATAAATGTTTTGTACTATTATTCTGTCAAATAAATTCTTCCCTTGATTATAAATATTCCTTTTCTTTCATTTTATTTTAAATGCGTACGCAAATATGCACATATTTGTTGCATGTAGATATAAATACAGTAAATATTTGTGAAAACATAAAAAAGAATTCTCTCCGGAAAAATACGAGTTGCAAGTCACCCCAATCTGAAATTAAATAAAATTATTTGTATATTGTTAGAACTGAGAATCTCAGTCTGAGATATATAAATGGAAACGAACTTGAAGAATACGTTTGGAATGGAAAGAGAATTTAAAATCCTTTAAAGAGGTTCTTTACTAAACCATAAATTATGGTATGATCATCTCAAAATTATACCAATTCTGTGACTAATCTCCAATTTAAAAATAATTAAGCTGATTTACACAAATTTCATATTTTATAATGGAATCACATTATCCGTCCCTAATTTCCTATCCAACCCTACTTTTAAAATGAAAACAAACTTTGCAACATATTCCAATATTTTTATAAAAATGTTAATCATGAATTCTATATTTTTGGCAATTTTCAGCTTACCCCAATTATTGATTTGTAACCATTCAAGTTTGCAATGAATATTTCTTTAAGACAGAAATGGACAATGACGCTACATCTCCTGGGAAATTTCTCATAATACATATTATGACCTTTCTTATGAATAGTGTAATTTTCTTCTGTATTTTATACTGAATTTTCTTTCCTTTGCTCATGCCTACTCATGCTAATTCATAACGCACCAAATAACTTGGAAATAGACTTAAGGAATACTAATAGTGGGATCTTGGGCACACCCGAATCTGCCTACGCACAAGCATAGCTTGAAGATTTAAGTAATGTAAGATACCGTGTAACAATATACCAGTAATGTTTGCAGATGCTGCTGCTGTACAAATACTTCTGGACATTTTTGGATAAAATACAAGCATATCATAGGACTAAAAATGTATTAATGGTATGCAATGCTAAACATCTTGACTTAAGCTCAAGAAATGTTTACCTCTTCAGGAGCCACTTCCAGAAATTCCATTTATATTTGCACTATATCTTCTTCATGCCAGTTATCTGTACATTGTGAACTAATCTATAAATTATTAAATTAAAAATAACTCGACAAATAAATTGTTACGCTATGGAAGGCTCGTCAGCTACCAGTACCATACCCCAATTGAAATTTTGTAAACCAGAAGATCACGATAAAGATGTGAATAAGAATTCATACGGTCAAATTATGTCTTCTGAAGCTCTGCTTCGAAAAATGTTCGAGAATCAAAGCGGTGAATGGGAAATGGTGGGCTCGGATGGGAGTGCCTACAAATTCCATGAGGAGATCCTTAATGGCAAGTCTTCAACTTGATTGATAATTTATTTTTTTGCTGTCCCTCTCGTATAACATTCTTGATCATTTCGGCTTTTATTTTTCACAGAACAAGTCTCTCATTTCGGAACAATTTTAGCTCATCCAGATACCAAGGAATGTAAAAGTAAGCAAATTGTTGTTCCACCGGAAGTGGAAATGACTGGACCTGCTGTGGAGGCTTTTCT
>JAHZMV010004201.1:0-10570 GCA_027743765.1 Coecobrya sp. COE2 | reverse complement strand
CTCGAATAATAATTTCACTTATGATTCTTTTTCCTTCAGCTCTTAATAAATGTGCCAATCTGTGATTTAAATAGCAAGACATGAAACAAATTAGGTAAATGAATATCAATGAGGAATGAAAAAAAGAATTTAAAATTAATTGATATCTGTATAATTAATCATTAATACATTTTTATCACGTACCTTCTGGATCCACATTTTACATTCTCGGTTATAGTTCATTGGCTCCATTTCAACTTCAAGGACACTTTATTGAACTGTAAAAATCAAACAATCAAAATGAAGCATTGTTGTCACAAAAACACGTAATGTTTCTGAAACTGTCAAAATCTGTTAAAGCATTGTATAATTTCTTTACCAATTTTCTTGACTGCAATCAAATATCCTTACTTTACAGCTTCCCTCGCACAATGTTGAAAGCGTACATATATGCGTCCATGTACTTATTGTGCTCTCATTCAGTTGCTATTCAGTTTCCATTTTCGGATTTTGTTAACTTTCCTTCATGCAATATTTTTGTTGGAGTGGGCAGTTGTAGACTCTAGGCAATCAAGAAAACACAAACAGAATATTACTGTCCAAACAACATTCGTTACGAAATTTTGTTCATTCTTCCTGAACAAATATTTTAAACTATTAAAAATAGGTATACTACAATCTAGTATTATTGCAGAAACATTATATCTGCAGTGAAACCAACAATTAAATTCTTATGCATAAAAGTGAAATGTACAATTTTTAAGCTGAAAGTAACAGTAAGCTTGAAAACATATAAAAAATATCATGCTTTAATATTATGACATTGCTATCATATCGGTAACATCCTACCGTACCGACTTCATATTATGCCTTCAACTTACAGCGGAAGTTACTTATCTGAGCTAAAAAATCAACTGACGAAATCGTATCAGAGCGCTAGTTTTCATGACGTTGTTATCAATATGGAAGGGAGCATGCACACACACTTATTATCATCCCAACACAAAGTAACCAATTTCTTTGTGTAACACACTACCAGTGTGCATGCATTACTGCTCGACGAGGACGGAGCATGATTCTTTCTTATCAGAAAATATAGAATCCATCCGTGCCGAGTCATAGTGAGAAAATAACTTTTCTCATAATGTGCCATATCAGTATTCTTTGCTCGACTCTTTTTAACGTCCTTTCTCCATTCTTCCCTTTAGATTCTGGCCAATGCAAAGCTTGCATGCACATTTTACTTGACCCGTGACACTATCGCTATCTCTATACACAGCCATACTAAAAGGGTGCGCATTTAGTCATGTGCTATATACCATCACTATCAGCTTTCTACTTGAATGAAAATGAAAACCATGTTTCTGCTTTTCTATACCCATTGGAAAATTTCATATAACCACACGATCACCAGCATAGGACAATAGAGAGACGCTTTCTCTCTTTCACTCTTTTCCTTTTGTATGGAAACTCATATTTCTTCAACACTCTGCTGACTCCGCTCGCTACTACAACTCCTTTCAAAAGTCTGGGACTGAAAGGAAGGAAAAAAAGTTTTTTGAGAGAAGATGGCAAGTTCACTTAAGCGCGAAGAATTTATTACCAACGTGCGAAAGGCAAATAGTCTATTTTAGCTCCGTTGGTGGCGGCAGGGACACAAAATGACGATAACGTAGAAAGTACCATGAACACAAAATGTATAGCGAGAAAATGGTTAAAGTAAGTGAGAGAGAGAGAGACAGAGAGCAGTTGTTCCGCCCTTCTTGTGTGTGAACTTTCCTTTAAGCACTAGTTTCAGTTTCTGTACTGGTTTCTAGACTGAACAAACGTGAAATTTAAACTGAAATACTACTTTAAACCAAATTTTCAGTTTTGCTAGAAAAGAACGGATATAATTACTACAAGCATACTTACCACTTTACTTATTATGAGCATATAAATATGGGTATATTTTAGGTTTCCAAAAAGTCCCAAGTTAAAATCCAAAGCATTTATCGTTTTAAGTGCATTTTTCATTGAAACTAATTCTTAAGAAATATTTATATGTGACACGATGGATGCATCCATACAATGATAATAATAATTAGAACGCTAGGCATCCCTACTTAATACTATTAAATTGCATAATATTTTATTTTACATTAATAACTCCACGAATGGAATATGAAATAGGATACAGATTATATAGCAGTTAAGGCCCTTCTCAAGTAATGGATGTGTGATCTTGTAGCATTGTTTTACTTTTTGTTCACTTTTCCTCTCTTATCCCATCTCGAGAGGAACCAAACACGCCACCAGTAAAGTTATGGAACGTATGGAATTCATCTCCCTCCCTGAAAATATCTTATTTGAACAGTCATGTTGTGTAATCCCGGAAACAGGAGATACACAGAAAATTCCTTCTCTCCCCCAGTAATCCTACTTGCGAGATGATAATATCACCAGGGAATAGAGATAAATATACGACATGACTACTAATGCCATTGAGTGTTGAGCGAGAGCGAGGTGGTGTGTTTTGATACCTCCATTCCGCAGTTTCTTGTCTTCGTTCTTTCCTATAATTACCTAGAGAAAATCCAAACACAATATCCCCTCTCGTCTGCAAGCATTATTTTACCAAAATGCTTTCAGAGGTCTGCAGCTACATTTACGCTTATATGTTGACTCATTCATTAACTAAATGCGTCATATTTACTATGCACTTGCATCATGTAAAATCAAAATCTCCGATTTTCGTGCACATCATCACCATCGTCTTCAAGTATTAGATGAAACAAAGCAAATAAAGGTGACTAGCACCAGGGAGAGTAAAGCGTGAAGACTAAGTGTACAACACGAAGGATTTTCGCGTGATCTTTAGCATCATTAAGACCTAATCACGATCAAACAAAAACCCGCTATCCTCTAGCAAAAAGTAATTTCTTTTTCGACAGCTCAAAGGGCAATCATTGCACGTACAAAAGCAATTTATGGCGATTTGGTTCTTGTGTCTTGCACAACGAGCTCGAGTAACGACCAAAAAGATTTATTATATTTGTCCTCAAACAATCAGATTACGTTTGCCCAATGCACTTATGTAAGACACAGTGAGATTGTTATATTGCCTGATATACAGTGTAGTATTTATAAGTTAGCTGTCCTTTTTGATAATGAAGTCACGTTTTGATGATGATGACCATGTGAATCAGTCAATATTCTAACTGTCAATTGTGTACTTTTACAAAGTGTAAATATACATAATATGAATAGAGCAATTTAATATTTATATAGAGGTAAATTCAGTAAAAACAAATAAATACGTGCAATAATATCAATACTTTCATCTCTGAAGGACACATCCACATGAACTGATGATGAATACATATTCCTAAAAAATGTTCATTCATATAATTGCATACTATGTATGTAGGTATGTAAATATAATGTCTGTTGAAATAACCTAAAAATAATGTTGGTAAATCAGAAGGATACTTTATACATTTAGCTTCTATCTTTTTTTCTTTTACGTACATGTAGGCAGAGAAAATAACAAATTCTTAAAAAATTGTACTTAAAGAATTTTTTTTTGAGTGGTGCGTTTCTTTAAGCACAAGTAGTACCACATAGAAGCTACATTAACTATCCAAAATGAATTTCAGATGCATTCAACTTCTATTCTAAATGGAAGTTTTTTTTGCTCTCGCTATGATTACAGATAGTAGCTTGGAATTACTTGATGCAGTTGCTGCCTAGCTCTTCTCCTAGACTAAAGTCTGTTTCTATATAGACACCCAGGCCAGAATGCACTTAAAGAGAAATTAATGGAGAAAAGCAATATCTACTTTTTCTATTGTTCATTAATGGCTTTCTAGTGAATAGAGTTTCAGAGCACGAACCAAGTAATTTTTTCAGTGGTAGTCACTTTCTCACAGTAGAACTTATTTGCTTTGGGATTGTACACAGAAAAAAACCATACACCAGCAATAGTATTATCCCCTTTTTCTATCATGCCATGCTATAACGACATATCGAGAAAAAACATTTTCTGAAAGAAAAGGAAGAGAAAAAAATACAGGAAAGGGATTCATTCGCTATGCGTCCTGTCTGTTGATGGTGGTGGTAGTGTAGCGGTGGCAGATAAGTCTAGAAGAGAAAAAAAAAGAAACGGAAAAAAGTAGAAATAAGTAGAGTAAGTAACTTGGTTGAAGTATGGAATTGGTTTTCTTTCTCTCTAATGGACTTTCTCCTTTAAGTGAATGGCTCTTTTCATTCTTTTTCTTTTCTTCAAGCTGTTCCAGCCGTTAAGCAAGCAAAGCGTGCATGCAATGCAAGCACAAGTTGGTCGGAACGTTGCTTGGACTAGAAGTTTTTTCTTTGAAAAAATAGCTATAAGAGTATGATCCCTCTACCATATTACATACATATAATGTGTATATAGTACACTTAGCCTACCCATATGAACATTATTATGTTAGACCATACACACAAGTTAAACTACGTGTGCATGAGAAAGAGAAATATCGCATTTATTCCGGTTTTTCTTGCTTCGTTTTTCTAAGTCTTCAAAGACGAGATAATGGTTCGATGGACGGATCCAGTAAAGCTCCCGAAGAAGAAAGAAACACTTTTCTTGTCAGTTTTTTTTCTTTCGTGCACTTTTAAAGATATTTAAAGCTGTATGCCTTAAGCTCCCTTCCACTTCCCGTGTTATAATACGTACATATTTACTAAAAAAACGAGAGCTGCTGGATTTTGGATGTTAGAAGGAAGGAGATATCAGTATGTTTTCTCCACTTTTTCTAGAGACCTAAGCTTAAAATGGCTATAATAAATTTTCCACTGCTGCTGTCGTTGCTAGCGTATTTACTTAAGAGTTGTGTGTATAGTGCATGTGCACCTAAATCTTTTAGGATTACGACAGCGCTACTTTCAGCTCCAGTCCAAAATGTACAAGTTTTTCTTTTCAGACACAAAGTTTGGAAATTGCTTTTTGTAGCTTCCGTCCTCAACTTTTTTTCCTCAAACATTATTTTACAAAAAGAGAAGAAATTTGGAGGAAGAAATAAGAAAACTTACAACGTACTAGTTTTTTCTTCATCATACTCATCTTCTTAAAGTAAATATGTAAATTAAAGGGAAAATGAAGTTGGGTGAATTGACCAAGTTATATACCTCACAGAGTCCACATATAAAAATACATAAATGTACGGATGTATATAATGATATGCACTACACATTTCCTGCAGAGCGTTACCAAAAAAATTTTGTCGGAGGGAAAATGCTTTCTTCATTTTTTGGCATTGAACTATACTGATATCATCGTTGTATCCTCGCGTTTTTACAGAATACTCATAGTCCTACTCACCGTATTTTATATATGCATCCTGATATTTAGGTTCTAGTCTCATATTTTCAGCAACGGCGCGACGACAACTGAAAACGGAAAAGGACGCTCTATAGCCGCCTCTACAGTGTCATCGTCGATCGTCATGCATATAGAATTATTATATTTTTTCTTCGATATAGAAATAGAGCCAAGCAAAAAATTCAAAAGAAACAGCAAAACAGAAACCAGCAGAACAGAAAGAAAACAGAATAACTTGACTTGAGAAAATACGTAAAGAAAAGCGGGAGATGAGCCCCCTGCCAGGATTCGAAATGAGAAAATGTCCGGTACATTGTCAGAATAAATAATAGATTTTTCCTTTTTGTTGGCTTCCTGTTTTCTACTTTCTTTCCAACATCCGCCGCAGCATTTTAGTACCAAAACCCACCAGAGCTTGTGCCGCCTTCTGTGTTCTCTACGAAACCAAACTATCCAAGCCCACACCCATCATGCTCATACATTTAGATACATGTCACACAAAGTTCCATTATTTTCTTCGACAAAGTTCACTATATTCCCATCACGGTACATTAAGTTACTCCATTCGTACTATTTCTAGATGGGTAACTTCTATGCTAATATGTGCATATCATGTACTTTCTAACTGCCATAGTGGTAGTACGGAACTGTTTCGTGTATTATACTGGATTAGATTTATAAGTATATACAATTGTGTAATAGGGAGGAAGAAGAGAAAAGGAGAGGATGCCTGTGAAAAGGAAAGTTATTCTTTTTACAACAGAGAAAATAATATATTTTATGTGGAAGAGAAGAATGCCTGGTGTGTAAGAATATAGACAATGCATAATGGGACGCCAAGAGAGAAAAGTGCTCTTTCGCTTGAGCAAACTAAAAAGTTTACAGAAAATACTGGCGTAACACTGCTAGTAAGTTTGAAGAAAAGTGTAGTAGAGGAATTCTGGCGAGGAGCAGCAGTTTAAATGGGAGCATTAGTTTTCCCCGAAAAACCTTTTTGAGATATGATGATGACGGGATGGAAAATGTTAGCAATGTTTCACAGCGTGGAGACCACAAAATAGTACTCCATTCCAATTGTATTCCGTTTTAAAAGGAAAATAACCTGGAAAAGACAGAGAGAAAGAGAAACGAAGTGGTAACACAGGCTTTGCATTTAGGAGAAAGGGAGCAACTGCTGTTGTTTCCACTACCACACCACCACCCCAAAATAAATTTAAACAAGTAAAATGGCAGTGAGTACGTTGTTTGGTGCTTTTAAGATTACACAAACATTTCTGGCATTACATTCTAGCATTCTGGATTACAAAATGCACACAAGTATTCAAATAGAATGGAAAAGGCACTTTTGTTATATGCATGCATGGCGTAATAAGCAAATGGAAACAGTGTTGTGCACACAGAAAGTGAAAGGATGGTGATGACGATGATAACAACAAAAGTACAGAAATCTTTCCTCTCACGATAGTTTGTTGTAGTTTCCACTCACTACATTTGCATTGCATATACATATATTGCACATAAAATTCACTCTGAAATTCCAAATTATTTATATTACTCTCATCCACATATGCAGTAGAAACTGTGAGCTTTCGTTTATATTCCCTTTTTGATCTTGAAGTAATACAGTATGAAGGACGTAAGAATGCGTGCGTATGCATGTCTATATCTATAAAGAATCGACATATTTGCATAGCATGTAAACTTTTGTAAGGTTTTTGTAGAAAATTCTCGTGTGTGTTTGTGCTTGTATTTCATCCGTACAGTTTGATGGGATTTTTTACAATTTGTTGGCAACCGCTGCTGCTCTTGCTGACTGCTACTGCTATTACTGCTAAAATGTGATGTGGTTCGCTCCATTAGACACGACGAATATAATATATACATTTTAATGGGGGAACGAAAACGTACAAATTTATTACAATCATTTTTCATAAAGGATATAAAAAGATTCTTGGCAACGTGGGTCCAAAGTCCTTCCTTTAGAATGTTTGGGAAACTTTCGATGTCACAGAAAAGGGGTGAAGTGAGTTTCTGTTTTCTTCCACAAAACTTATTAAAATGCTGAGCTTTAAAGGTCGTCTTTACCGGCATCATGTATGCAATTTAATTGCTGATAAATACATACTATTTTTTCATGAGTTAAGTTGAAGGCGAATATATCCTGAAACGAAGTTTGTGAGTAAATTAAATTCATAGTTGATAAATATAATGCTAACTGGACAACAATTTATATGAATCAATTCACAGGTTTCAATAGTCACATTAACTTTCAACTTTGGCTTCGCCAGTAGTAAGCGTTAATATAACGAAATTGAAAATGGCAATATTGCTGTTTGTGCGAATCTCCACCGAAAAGAAGAAACTAATGGATTATCGTCACCTTTTAAACAAAAACTAGCATTGCCATACTACCTACAATATTATCCCATGCATGTAATGGCGGTTTGGTAAAAGACAACAACAACAGTGGTAGTAAGTTTAGTAAGAGCAAAACCATAACAAAGGCTAAAAGATACAGCGTAACTTTTTGTATGCTTGTTTTTATCATCATGATCATGATCATCGTCATCATCCTTAACATCATGACCATGCTTATGGTTAGCTTTTTCCTTCTTCAGCCGTTTGGTATAAGGGGATAAGGATTGGTTTATGAGCTGCCATTGACATCAACACAAGTGCATCTAAACCTTTATGAGATGAGCTGTTTTATTTTCAAATGATTGTGCTGGGAGTACTAAGAAGATTCTTATATTGTTCACAGAGTAAACGATTAGGTGGTGGTGATTGCGGTGTTGGTACGATGCGGAATCGCTGTTGGAGAATATTTTTTAGGTTACTACAATAGCAACGTCACCACAACCTTTTTTATATAAACTGCAGAACCGTGTACAATTGACAAAGTTATTTTACTGACCAACTATGTATGCAATCTTAAGTACAACACAGCTTTATTTAAAATGGAATACTGCAGAAATCTCCTATCAGTTCTTAATACTCTTTCCCATTTTACAACCATTTTCTCTTATAATGTTTACAATTTTTGAGAAAAAGGTAAGTAATACTTTTGGAGTGTCGGGAAAATCGTTATGCGTTCATACAAAAATTGTAATTTTAAGATGTAGGGCTTTAAAATATAATTTTAATTAATTAACAGAAACCTTATTTCTGATATTTTAAATCAGTGTTTAATAGGAAATGCAGGTCGTTCATCAAATCTCTTGACAAGTCAACAACACTGCAATGAATTACTCGTAAAAAGTCAATAACATGCCACTATCACATCACAAAAAAAGTTGAAACCTCGAAGGATCATTATCGTCATATAAAGCAAAGTATGTGTGGGTTGTAATAGGTATTATGAGAAGCTTGCCATCGTCCCTACCACCAAGTATACTTGCCCGGAGCATAAAACTTTTATGGATTTTTTATTGAAGCACTAATTTCTTGCGTAACTTGATATGACGGTCTACAAGTTCTGTATATGTAGCACCGCTAGTACCGCTACCGTTTACTAGATGAATGACAATGCAATAGCTGACTTGTGCTATGCTTGGTTGTATAGTAACACGCATGTCATAAAACCAAGATGCAAAAATGTGAAAAATGCACGTTGGTGTTAAGAGTCGAAAAGGAAACCAGGCCTGAAATGAGCACGAGCGAAAGATTTAACCATCCTATCATAATGATGTTTTGCTGAGAAATCAGACTAAAGATCTCCGACAAAAAGTTTTTTATTTGTCGAGAGTTTTGTTTCCTTCAGATTACCCAAAGGGTAACGTTTTCAGTACATTTTACTGTAAGCTAATAACTCATCACTGTATACATTAGTATACAACAGTTCAACTATTGTGCAACAATTGTAACAAAATATTTTAATAGATACTTGTAAACTGTTGAAAGACGTAGCTGAACTTACAATTGTTAGTATTATTCATTCGATTTTCATACGGTATACGTTATCGATTTATTTCGTCACCATGTTCCGAGGGGGTGACGGGGGTATTTTAGCTCATACAAATTGAATGTTATATTTGTCTTAATGACAATAATTGACAATTAACTATATGTATATCCTAACCGTTGGCTAAAAATCAGCATTACTTTCTCCAGACCCAAGGATCGTGAAAACTAGACAAACTAGATAAATCAGTTAAATCATGTGGACAAGAAAGTACAGATAGACCGACGAACATGTCTAAATTCTTTATATTGACGGTTCCGGATATGTAATAAAATGAGTCCTGCCATGTAGATGATATATTTATATGTATACGTACAAGTTTGTAACGAGAGTTTGTCGTTTGTGTACCACACACAAGTATTGAGTGACGAATATTTGCTTCTATTGCCTTTCATTCATACCGTCAAACAAGTCCGCGTTCTGGAAAATGTATCAATCAACCTTTTATAGCAATCATAAAATTATTATTATTACCATGATTACTATTACCAAATTGCTCGTAGATAAACCTCAAAGATTTTTTTAACATAAGAGAATATTTTATGTGTCTGTTCACTTTTATCACTCTCATAAAACTGACAAACACGCTGCGTAGGATTTGTTGTTTGAGTCCATTTTGAAACAAAGTATTTGCGACAATAAATATATAAGTTAGTGCTTTTGTACATACCAAATATATTTGAAGTAGAATTTCGTTCCCAGTTGATCTCTTATTCAATCATTGATAACTTGTTGTGCTTCAGTGTTTAATGGTCTATCATCCGTTGTATTATTGCGTTATGTTATTTTTTGGCTCGTGTCGCTCATGTCAAAATAATGCAAGTAATAAATAAAAAAATCAGAATAGGGTGTAATATTGAATGAATGAATAACCAATCAAATTGCTTAACCTAACAAAATATGTTGCCTTATTTATAGAATAAAAAATGATTTTTCTACTCTATGTTGATTTATATTTATAACTTTGTTCGTTTTCCGTGTTTATTTCCGGACTGTCAGGAAGTTTCATTCAGTTCATAAACTCTCGATATCAAAACGTACACTTGACATTGATGATGAAGACCTCTTGAATTGGAAATATGGACACGACAGGAGTTTCCATACAAAATTCATGGATCTTACTTAACACACGAAACGCATCTTGTACATTTCTAGTAAAAGGGTCTGCTTTTTAGAAAAAAGTACAATAATGGACGTATTGGCTTGCTCCGACCCAACATTACCTTTCAACATTGTAGTGTCATGCTGAGAGAAGCATATAATTCAACGTAATCACATTCTGTGTT